>MU173069.1:78426-98292 GCA_016695475.1 Suillus decipiens | reverse complement strand
ATTTACAGCATGACCTTGTTTCCTGGTTGTAAAACGAATTGTTTATCTGGACTGCATTATTCGCAACTTTGTTTTGTGTTTCCATAATGCCGTATTCAAGATGGGAGATGAGGGCGCGTGCACGTTGATCTTCTGGTACCCTTCTGGCACGGTGTGTTACACGAAGGGAGGTATGACAACATATTGTTCTCCTAGATGGAGCTGGAAAGGCGACGGCATCGGTGCTAACATTCATGATATGGAAACGAACCCGGGGCAGGTGCCCGCACCCACTCTTTTTTGTTTAGTTTAACGTGGAGTCTAACATGATTGGTTGTTTGCTGGTGGCACCATCTGTCTGAGGGTGATATGAGTGGGTCACCTTGAGTTCAATGCCGGTTAGCTTCGCGACCCAGCTTTCCCAAACACTACACCAACTCTTCTGCAGGTCACAAAGCCCACAACGACTGACACGGCTCAGGTTCAAGAGCCACATCCGGATAAAGGAACGCGCTACGATCTGGTTCGTGGTTTATGAGATGATGGTCTGCCAGTTCATAGTTCAAATCAAACGTGATTCAGAATATGGCCTGGGCTAGTAAGAACGACATCATGCGGTTCAAGACAGCGTAGGGCAACCGCGACAACCTCTCTATACAGCATCTCAAATGATGTAGCCCGAGATGACACAGACGGGATAGAGGGCAATGGACGTTTGATAAAAAGGAGATAGTGAACAAACAAAGCCAGCACCCAACTCGGTGTGTAAACAGAAATAGAAGAGAAAGGTACTTCGGGAAAAAAACGCACCTTGCCAAAGAAGGGAGGTGAAAGAAACACTGGCGGTCGGACCTGTTCAGGCCTATGTATCAAATACATGTATATTATATTAATTTCCGAAGGATATAATGTACGAGGCAAGCTACAATTTATCAGTGCTGACAAGGAATTCTGTAAGAGCTAGTAGAATTTCGACAGGGAGCTGCCAGACGGATAACACAAGTCACGATACTAAGGTGACTTGAAATGGTTGGAGTTCGACCGCTGCGAAGAGACGCGACAAAATGAGTTATAGTAGAAAGGGTTAGTGCGGGATATGCACAAAACACCAGGAGGAGAATTTGGATAGGACGTTGATGGAGGAGAACAACTTGCGAGAAGTGGAAGAACAAATCTAGAGTCTCATCGACTCAATCGGATCAATGATATTACGTGTGTTCGACAAAGTTAAGCCCTACTACTACTGCACGCTGATCGGTATTAATAAAAAAAATTACATAATTAATCATACAGAGGGTTACCATTGATCGCGAAATAGATCGGCTCTCTATCTTTCGAAGTAGGACAATGAAGACGTTAATACATAGCACTGGCAGGCCACTACACACCCCGCGAACTTTGCAGCCTTATCCGATGAGTCATGAAACTTCTAACAGAAGGATGCAATGCAACTTACTTTATTAACACAGTACGGCAATGTATCTCAAGTCGCCAAGTTGCTGGTGGCAGATTTCCACATGATGTATCACCTCTGAATCCACTTCAAGCGTCAATCTTTCAACGTCGAAGTGAGGTTGGATTGACGTCTTCAGCCTAATCTGCAAATGAGATGAACGTTTAACTTGGGCACGTTACGTTCGCAGTATGTATTTGCAATGTTACTCGCTACTGATATGATTAACAACAGGCTGTTGCAAAAGTTTTAAATTACATTCCTGCAAATTGTGATTTATAGATTGAAGCTAAGTTCCGTCAACTAACGTTTCACTTACATAAATAGAGCAACTTGAAAAGATTCACTGGCCAGCCTGCAGCATTTAATTGGGACAATAGTTCACAATGGTCGCATTTGCTGAGCTTGCACTTTCCTTTGTTTTTGGCCTCACAGCCCTCATAATACCCGTTGCTTCTTCAGTATCTCTCCCAGAACGAGATGCAGGAAATGTCGTTCAAGGCACAGCTTGCGAGCAGATCGCAATGGAAGTCTCGCCGAGCTCCGTAGTGTATTACACCGGTGTGTACTTCCAGTCAAGTCTTTGGTGATAGCGAACCCAAGTACCTACAGGCTCGGATGAATATACCAAGGACAATTATCACTGGGCTGCATCTAATAATCAGAACTCCCAATGTTCCTTTGAGCCTGCAACTACTAAAGACGTCGGAATCGCGGTATGTGTGAGGCGAATAAATTCAACACTCACCTCCTGATGTGTCCTCCATATCAGCTTCGAATATTAGGACAAACACAGGCACCATTTGGAGTGAGTAATAATGGCTTTGGCTTCCACTATATGCTGATGATTGTGACTGCCACGAAGATCAAAAGTGGAGGACACGCCGTGAATGCAGGCTTCTCATCGACGCCAGGCGTCCAAATTGCGCTGAATGCCTTTTCAGATATTGTGTACAATTCAGCTACACAAACAGTAACTGTGGGTATGGGTGTAGTATGGGATGAAGTTTACACTGCACTGGAACAATATAACATGACTGTCGTAGGGGCGAAAGCTACTAACATTGGAGTCGGAGGCGTTGTTTTGGGAGGAGGTATAGCTTTACCAAGGCCCATGACGGAAATGAAGCTCATTTCGTTCCCTCACTAGGATATTCGTATTTGACTAATCAGTATGGCCTGAGTTCGGACAACGTCGTAGCCTTGGAACTTGTTTTGCCCAATGGAACAGTGACTGATGTCACAAGTTCCACAAATCCAGATCTGTTCTTTGCGTTGCGGGTAAGTTTCCAGCGATCTAATCACGTCAACTATCCTAACTTTCTGTGAAATTTCAAGGGGGGATTCAATAACTTTGTGCGTCCCGCCAATTGATCTGTTGACCAACGCGCTAACAATAACAGGGCATTGTGACCAGGGTTACTCTCAACACATATCCTCAGTCCAAAGTCTGGGTAAGAGCCCGAAGTCTGGGTGACTACTATACAGTGACAGTAATCTCATGCGTAGGGCGGACTTATCACATATTCGCAAGACCAATGGGAAGAAGTAAGCTTAGCTATTGCCAACTTTGGGGCGAATGTTACCGATCCGAAGGCATTCGTATATAACTCATTTAGCTACATCTCTGGAGTGGTGCGTTAACTATCGTCATTCTCTGCTTACTGCTCAGCGAGTGACTTACACGTGGTGTTGCAGGCACAAGTATTGAGTATCCTCTTTTATGATGCTCCAACATGCCCCGATGGCATATTCGATGAGTTCTTGTCAATTCATCATCTCGACACAGATATTTCCACCAGATCCTACATAAGCATCATTCAGTTTCTTGACTCGGATATTACTGCTGGGCTTAGGTAAGTCAGTGTGAGATATAAGATCGTCTGCCCTATTCACGCGAAGACAGATCCGTGTTTCATTGGGTGGCGATGGAGAACGTTACAATGCCTGTATTAAACATGATTGCAAAAGAGACACTGGTGATTGCTCTTTCCCTTTGATTTGGATACGCCATTGATGTATATAATGTTGATCAGTTCTGGGGCTCAGAATTGACACCCTCTAGTGCTCAAACTCTCGTATATGGCGTGGCGGTCTGCTTGCCCACGCTCTACGACCATGCGACTTCGCCGACCGCATACCCACCATCACGGAGTCGAGGTTACTCGTTCATCGAAATGTACTATGGTTGGACAGACTCAAACTCTGATAACACAATGCTCAATGCTATCAACGCAAGCGCCCAGAATATGACACAGACACTCACAAATTATGGCCAGGACATCGCGAATGTTGCTGTGTACCCGAATAGCGCACCCCCTGATATGAGTTTAGACAGAATGTATGGTAATAATTTACCTCGTTTGCAAACCATCAAGAATGCTGTCGATCCGGATAATGTGATGGGATTGGCGGGCGGTTGGAAATTCTAGTCCTTATTGGAACGCAGACGACTTAATGTAAGTTCGCTTTCATCTTCACCTATACCTACTTGTTTACGCTGTAACCTTTTTCACAATAGGACCTATGTAACGGTTGCCTTGAACCGAGGTGTTGGCCGCGTTTCCAAAGGTGTAGAACCGAAGGCACGATTGACATGAACATCTCGGAAGTTTCCTGGTTTCGGTTTTGTCCATTTAGATTATCACGCATTCTACCTGCAGAATATTCAAAACGCACTTGTCTGTAAATACCCTTGGAATTTCCCTCAATCAAACTAGTATCATTGCACAAGACTGTTTTACTCTGTGCACTGAAGACGGCACTACCAGACAAAGGGAATAAATTGAGAAAGGAAGGTGCGCCCGATCATACCACAATGCATGAGAAGCCAACGGGGCATAGATCAAGAGCACGTTGGCGGACATGATGAGCAAGGCCTTTGCATGGCTTTTGATGGGCACAGGAACTGTATAGTGTGTGATGACAACGAACCGGACCGCGTGTAGACGAGCGGACATACTCAGGGCTCAGTTTTTCAAGGGGGCGAGTAAGTCCGTCCAGAACTTCCGTGAACATCCCGACACTGTCCGAGAGCACCACGTCAAATTTTCAGTAGTAGCACGGAGTGTCAGAGCAGCTAGGGTGGTGGTATTACTTTCGGATAACGAGGTTTATTTAACCGCGAGAGGAGGATTAACTCCACGGTGAATGGAACGGCTGCGCGATAAGAGAGAAAGCGATGGAACACGTTACAGTATTTGTGAAGCAAATTCTCAAAACCTATACAAGAATACGACACGGTTACGGCTTCGATATGGATGCAAATGATGCCTATGGCATCTAATAAACCGGACATAGAATGTGTGCAGGAGCCGCATCAAAAATAAGACTTACTGTAAAACGAGAGAACAGATTGTAACTAGGAACAGAAGCCTGAACCAGTCAAAATACGTCTTGTTGGTACAGAATGTGCTCCGGATAATAAAACAGATCATAAGACGATGTACTGTGTATGATTCAGATTCGAGAACCTGAGAGTGTGTGCTTGCGAGTTTGTTGCCAGACTATAATGAAAGTGACAAGAAATCGGATACAGTGAAAAAGAACATCAACACATCAAACCAGCAGGAAAAATCGGAGAGAGAATAATGTTTTGAATGACGAAGGGAGAACAGGGCAGTAGATTATGTAAGAAAAAGTCCTGCGCTCAAATGCAGCCATCGATGTTTATCCTAACATCTACTTTGCAGAAAAATATATCTTCCGGTCCGTCGATGTTCTACATAGAACTAGCAAAAATTCTTCTTCCCGTACTATCTGCTGATTTCATTGATGACGATGGGGCTGCAGGCAGTACGTTCATCCCGATAATCAGATAGACGCCCCTCCCAGTTACACGTGCCACTCTTTATATAAAAGTATGTTCATGATCATGCCTGCAACATCAAATGCCCACTCGTGTGCACCGGTACCCGCTAATCAAATCCAATATTTCCTAACCTTGATCTCCTTCTCCCTATCAGAAGTACATATTTTATACCGCCGAAGCAACTCTCAATTCAGAACTTTTGCGAGCCGTTATCCCACATCATTGCAAAGAAATTTCCTATCATCTTCCTATTCCGCTGGACCACGTTCCTTGCATTTACCAGGACCCCTAACCAAGACTTATCGCTTTTGTCTTTCCATCACTCCTACCAAAATATAAGGCAGCTGGTATAAGACCACTTCTTTCTCTTCAAATTCTTGATTCGGTATGAACCACCATGTATTCACACTAGTACGTTTCTAGACCTTTTTGTGTTTGGAATGTATGCACGTTCAACACGGCAGCACAAGACTCTGATCATGTGATTTGTAGCAATATTTGTCCTTGTGATATACTTCGCCACCATCAAGACTAACTTGAGAGAACACGATGTAAAACGAGAGCAACTTATCAGATGGAGTTCACAGATTTGCAAGGTCGAGATGCGTCTAGGTCACATTCGAAATCCGGAGCGGATCTCAATATGGCCTCGCACATGATACTAAAGATCAGGATATCATGCATCACGCGCGAAGTTAACGAAGGCGTCGGTTAGGCGCCAGTATGTTACATTTGGCTTTGGTCACAAACTTTGATTATTGAACGCTGACCCGGAATTTACAGTGACAGGAGTCCATCGTCTCAATCGAAGATGCCTGCGTTGAACTAATGATTCATGTTTGGTTGACTAGTACTATGTAACCCAAGAAAGGATCAAACACAGACATGTAAGTATTCTGGCTACGTTAACTGGTATCCATAACATTGCACGCTAAGTAGATTGGATTTGGGATGTCACATAGGGAAGGCACACTTCTATCTGGTGATGGCGTCTTAGAAGACGCCAGCCGGGGGTAAAGCCTCTCCATATCCGATATCTTCAAGCGCCAGATATATCTCTTCAGGTTCCTGTCCAGAATCCAGATGTTGCTTGGGCTGCACAGTCACGGGTTGGGATAATCCTCTTCATTCTCCGAACGAAATACAATGTATATAGGATGGTTTTAGGTCTGTCCTTGCTAGATAAAATATATCCAATCTTCAGTCGCGCTTACCATGAATTCTCAAGGAGATGTCTTCGGTTACTGGGGTCAAAAAATCATCGAAAAGTTTGACGATGCTCTCCACGAGAGTATTCTCCCGGTCACCACCACCGCTCCTGAAGAGACCTCGCACCTACCTAAACTCTCTGAGGATGGTTACGGTCCGCCGGGTACAGTTGGAATTCTAGGCGCAGGAGTTGGTGGTCTATACACGGCTCTCATCCTAGATTCGCTGAACATCAAGTACGAGATCTTGGAGGCATCAGACCGCACTGGTGGTCGCCTCTTCACCTACAAGTTCCCAGATAGCAAAGAATACGACTACTACGTATGTTACTCATTTTATACTGCTGTGCCAATGATACTCACCATATAACCACTCTTCTCCTTTAACTAGGATGTTGGTGCGATGAGGTACCCTTTGCCGCAGAAGGACAGTGAGGGCAATTATAAGACCGGTATCATGAAGCGCTTGGGCGAGTTAATCGACTACCCAAAGCTCAATGACGGTCCAGTACCTCTAAAGTCTACCCTCGTCGACTATTATTTCAAGCCGAAGGATGGAGGATCTTTCCTCTACTTCAACAGCGAACGTTACCAAGTTTTTGATACATCGAACCCTCCTGACTTCCATGCCCGGAAAATGGGTGTTGAGTCTGAGTATGTTGCCGTGGGAGTAGAAAAGATTGTTGATGACGTCGTTGAACCATTCTCCCGCATGCTCATAAACGACTTGAAGCAGCAGGTCAATAAAGGGTGGGACATCATGAAGGAAAATGATGCATACTCGCTTCGCGCATACATGTCGTTCAAGTACATTCCTAGCGTCGGCCTCGAACTTCCTCCCATGCATCTCGCCACCAACGTTATTAATTGGTGCGAGACATTTGATAACAGCACTGGCTCGTATGACCGTGGTTTAACTGAATCGGTTCTCGATTCACTGGCCTTCGCCACTGCTGGGCCAGACCCCGTCGAAGACGTAGAATGGAAGTGTTTCAGGTAAGCGCGCCTATTGTATCCGAACTCAAGCTCTCATACTTCCCGTATCCAGAGGCGGTTCTCACGTACTCATCGACCACATGACAGAGTATATCACTGCTAAAGGCACAAACGATATAATCAAGTTCAATAAGAGTGTCACGAGCATTTCTCAGGGTAAAAACACCATGGAGGTTTCTGTGCGGGGCGAATCTAGCCCGCGCACATATTCACACGTTATATCGACGATCCCTCTGACAGGCCTGCGGGTGATTGATCTCTCTGGCGCTGGTTTAAACGTGATGCAGAGAAATGCATTGCGCAAACTACAGTACGGTCCTTCAACCAAAATTGGGGTCCGCTTCAAATCAGCCTGGTGGACGGAACGGTTTGGCATCAAAGGAGGCCAATCATTCACTGACCTCCCCATTCGAACTATCGTGTACCCCTCTTACGGCGTCGATTCTGAGTCGCCGTCCACGGTGCTGATCGCGAGCTACTGTTGGACAAATGACGCAGAACGCTTGGGAGCGCTCATCGACACTGGTAAAACAGAATACATGGAGCAACTAAAGGAACTCGTACTGCGTAATCTCGCGGATGTACACAACATTACTTATGACTTTTTGTCGGATCAATTCTTGGACATACATGCATGGAACTGGAGCAACGACCCGCTCACCATGGGTAAGTCTGTAAATATTAATGTGGTCCAAGCCATGCTCACTCGCTTCGCTACAGGTGCCTTTGCATACTTCGGCCCTGGAGATTTCCAAGATTTATACACGGCTCTCAGTGTTCCAAATGCCAACAAGAGGTTACATTTCGCTGGAGAGGCCATCAGCACTCGTCATGCGTGAGTGAAAAGCGGTTGAGTCGTTTTGATGATTACGACTTAAAGGCAATGTAACCTGCAGGTGGGTTGTTGGCGCATTGGACAGCGCATGGCGCGCAGTATATGAATACCTGCTCTCATCCGGACAGGATGAGAAGATCCAAACATTCTTCGATCTGTGGGGCAAGAACGTCGAGTGGACGGGCCAATCCAAACTCGGAACGCACCGTGCAGCTGATCCGAACACCATGTTACGAGTTCACATGGGATACACATATGCTGGTGAACTCGCTGGGGAGGTGAAGTTTTGAATAAGTAGTAGTTAGCTTGGTAACATTGCCTGGATCTGTAACATTACCTTGTAAAATCATTGATGATTGGTTCCTAGGAACTGGTGCACGTTACATCCGTTAAGGAATTGTTGTTGGTGTTGGCGAGTGCCAGAAAAGTCACGTGTTCTGTTCGTTACACGCATTTTCATGGAACTTCAGAACCAGTCGTGCCCTGTTAAGATCCCCCCCTAGTTAGCAACAAGCATCAGCATCACATCACTCTTATTAATAAGTAACGTTGAAGGTGACACACAGGTGTGTTAGAGGTCTGAATGTCGTGAGGTGTTCGGTCCAAGCTCGGAACCATCATGATACTACAAACTCGTCTACAAGTACTTATTAAGATTTACCTCTATGCACCACAGTACCATAACGGCTCCAATTGCAAGAATTCTGCCTCAAGCTCCAATGTTTGCACATTTAAAGTAAGCATTCAAGTGAATTGGCATTACTTCAGGCTAACTTAGTACATAGTACACACCACTTGAGTATAGATAACTTTATAATGTAAGTTAGGGCAAGTGTAATTAATGCGCTAATCATGATGTCACTACTACTACTACTACTAAGTAGTACTAGTACATACTGGTGCAATATCCTCTCAACCGACTAACGTTTCACTTAAATAGAGCAACTTCAATGGCCAGCTTACAACATCTGGGACAAAAGTAGATCACAATGGTCGCATTTGCTGGCCTTTCTCTTTTCTTTCTCTTTGGCCTCACCGGCCTCATATCACCCGTTGCTTCAGGATCTCTCAATGCAGGAAATGTCCTTCAAGGCACAGCTTGCGAGCAGATCGCAATGGAAGTCTCGTTGAGCTCTGTAGTGTATCACACCGGTGCGTACCTCCAGTCAAGTTTTTGGTGCCAGCGAACTCAAGTATCTACAGGTTCAAGTCAATATATAAAGGATAATTATCACTGGTCTTCATCTAATAGCCAGGCTTCTGAATGTTCCTTTGAGCCTGCAACTACTCAAGACGTTGGAATTGCGGTATGTGGGAGGCAAACAAATTCAGCTTTCACCTCCTGACATGTCCTTTATATATCAGCTTCGAATATTGGGGCAAACGCAGACACCATTTGGAGTGAGTAAAAATGCCTTTGGATCCTCTTATATGTTGATCGTGACTGCCACGAAGATTAAAAGTGGAGGACACGCTGCGAATGCAGGCTTCTCGTCAACGCCAGGCGTCCAAATTGCGATGTATTCCTTTTCGGATGTTGTGTACGATTCGGTCGCACAAACAGTAACTGTGGGCACAGGTTTAGTATGGGATGATGTTTATGTTGCACTGGAACAGTATAACATGACTGTCGCAGGGGTGAAAGCTACTGGCATTGGAGTTGGAGGCGTTGCTTTGGGAGGAGGTATGGTTTAATCAAGGCCCGTGAGAGAAATAAAGCTCATTTGGTTTGTTCACTAGGATATTCGTTCATGAGTAATCAGTATGGCCTAGGATTAGACAACGTCGTAGCCTTCGAACTTGTTTTGCCCAATGGGACAGTGGCCGATATCACAGGCTCCACAAATCCTGATCTGTTCTTTGCATTACGGGTAAGTTTCCAGTGGTCTAATCACGTCACCTATCCTAATTTTCGGCGAAATTTCAAGGGGGGATTCAATAACTTTGTGCGTCGCGCTGATTGATCTGTTGACGAACGCGCTGACAATAGCAGGGCATCGTGACCAGGGTTACTCTCAAAACATATCCTCAGTCTCTAATCTGGGTAAGGATTCGAATTCTAGGTAACTATACGCTGACAATCATCTCATGTACAGGGTGGACTTATCACATATTCGCAAGACGAATGGGAAGGAGTAAACTCAGCTATTGTCAACTTCTCGGCGAATGTCACCGATCCTAAGGCATCTATATACAACTCATATAGCCTCATTTCTGGAGTGGTGCGTCAGCTATCGCCATTCTCTGCTCACTGCTCGGTGAGTGACTTACGTGTTACATTGCAGGCAGCAATGTCGACTATCCTCTTTTATGATGCCCCGACAATGCCTGAGGGCATATTCAACGAGTTCTTGTCAATTCCTGATATCGAAAAAGACATTTCTACCAGGTCCTACGTAGACCTCATTCGGTCTGTCGAATCAAATCTTACTTCTGGGTTTAGGTATGTTAATGTGGAATATAAGATCATCTACTCTGCTCATTTGAAGACAGATCCGTGTTTAATTGGGTGGCGGTGGAGGAGATTACAATGCCTGTGTTAAGCATGATTGCGAATGAGACACTGGTAACCACTTTTTCCTTTGACCTGGACGCACCATTAACGCATAATATTGGGTCAGTACTGGGACGCAGAATTGGCAAAATACAGTGCTCAAGTTGTCTCATATGATGTGGCCGTCTACTTGCCCACGCTCTACAACCATGTGGATTCGCCAACCGCATACCCACCATCCCGGAGTCAAGGTTACTCGTTCATAGAAGTGTACTACGCTTGGACAGATTCGAACTTCGATGGCACAATGTTCAATGCTGTCAACGCAAGCGGCCAACATATGATACAAGCACTCACAAATAGTGGCCAGGACATCGCGAATGTCGCGGTGTACCCAAACTGCGCCCCTCCTAACATAGGTTTAGAAAGAATGTACGGCGATAACGTACCTCGTTTGCAAGCCATTAAGAACACTGTTGATCCAAATAATGTGATGGGATTGGCCGGCGGCTGGAAATTCTAATCCTGATTCGAACGCAGATAACTTAATGTAGGTTCCCATTCATTTTCACCTGTACCTATTTATTTATACTAGAACCTTTTTCATACAGCACTCGTGCAACGATCGCCTTGGTGGGGGTGTGAGGTACTGACCACATCAGCACTAAAGGTCTAGAACCGAAAGCACGACCGACATAGAACAACTTGGATGTTTCCTGGTTACAGTATTTTCCATTTAAATTATCACACATTCTACTTACTGAATACTTAAAACGCAATTGTGTACAAATACCTTTAGAATCTTCCACAATCAAACTAGGCTAGCCTGGTATCTGGTTATCATTGCACGAGATTGCTGTTCTGCTTTATGCTGCCGATCTAAAGTCTTACTAAACTTCTACCTGTTATCACAAACTTTTAAACTTCCACTTCCTCTTGCCTATTCTCCTCTTTCAAATCGTAGCGGCGCGAGCACCAAGCCCCGACTCAGACTCGCCTGATTAATTCCATATACTAGTGGAGCGGTGTATCTGCGACTGTGTGCCTGCGTGTCGTGAGCAAGGCAAGAAGTGGTGCCGGGCACTACGCTACGACAAAGCCAGAAAGACACTGAGTGGCTGACTAAGCTATTGCGTCCAGGCTAGAGTCTCCAACAGACGATGGCCCGAATTCGCGTGCGAGTAGTGACTCAAATGTCTTGGAGAAGCTGCCGGGCCAGGCGTATCAGAAGGTCGATGCCGATACAGGACCCTGGTGGAGGGTGTTCCATTCTTTGTGTAACGATGCCGGCACGCTTTTTTGTGACTACGGTGCACGAATTTCGTGAGTTCTCCGAGTCTTATGGTGGTGCAATTCTTTCAAACCTTTATGTCTCCTGAACTCGTGACAGTATACCAGGCGGATGCCGGCTGGAACCGCATCCTAATATCTTGCGGATTCCAGTGCAGGAATTACGTCAATGGTAAGTTCACCAGTGGAAAGGATGCACTTTTTAGTTACATCGTGTTCTGACATGAATGTGAAGTATACAAGGATTGCAGGTCGCAGCCCCCTTAATGCCCAAAGCTTGACCACTTAAGGAAACACAACTGTGGGAAAGTTGTCTAACTTACACACAGGACATGTGGCGGCGCGGCGTCGGTCCTCCAAAAGTCCTTTCAACTCACATGCCCTCTCCTTTTCCCTTGAAGCTTGAAGGTCAATCTAGATTCACCGCACGCTGAGGGTGCGTTTTGTTACAGGTATTGGAAATTAAGTGTATTTCTCTCGGTGCCTCAGTGAGCTCCAGTTCAAAATATGGGCTATTGTGCTGAAGTTTATTTTATTTACGCAAACTGGGCAGAAAAAGTCATTGTTTATACGTATGTTGCTACTATCTATGAATCTGAATATTTAACAAAGTCGCAGGGAGAGGTTGGATCTCGTACGTTTCCAGCATGTCCTTGACACCGAGTTCGCCTGCAAGTTCCCGAGAACTTGTTTAGGGCAAATCAAAAATATAAACGACGTGATACGTCTGTAACTACTAGAGAGTAACTGCGTTGCTGACCATCTTTATTATGTGGATGTCGCCCACACGCGTTATCAATTTGAGTAATGAGCTCCACTCGTGGATGCTTTATAGTCCAGGCTGTGCCGGTGGCGTACATGCAGCAAGGTTCGTGTTCCGTCATCTAATATTTCTATCCGAGCGATAGCATGGATTCTGCATTTACCCCCTCCTGCGATGCTTCATGTCCCCGACAACTTTTGGCGTTTTACAGTTATCATCTGCATCCAGATTGTTATACTGGCATTTGGATTCGGATTCCTTGGTGTAGTTGCCTACCTTGAGTACCTTGCTCCACCCGATCCAGTTTGCGAGTTAATGAGGAGCTATCCTGGAGAGTTAACAATGATTGTCACATTGATAGCAACTGTGCTATCAGTCACCGCTGCTACGTCTGTCTACCTTTTTCTTTTTCTGACTAATCATTCAGTGCGACGTGATTTTTCCACCAGTCTTTTCACGCTTTCGGTCAAAGAGGCCTTAAGACATCGAATGTGGAAGCCTATTTCTCTAATTCACCTGAGCACTGGTATCGCTTTGGCACAGGGCTCTCATATTCTGAAATATCGATATGTGGGATTGACCATCTTGACCCTGTTCATTTTTGGGGTGATGAGGCTGTTAACTGCGGGGTGCGTTTTCTCTGAAAGTATAGTCGAGATCCTCTCATTTGAATGGAGTCATAGGTGGACAACTCTCTTGACACCGTCCTACTTCATGTGGCCAGTACAGTTGAATGGATCAGAAATCGACATAACTGGAAGCGCGTTCGCCACCTTGCTCCGCGGAGAATTCATAGCAAATGATCTCAGTGTGTATTTCTACTCGAGTTGACGAGCGACTTGTAAAATAAGATAACTAAGTCCAGGACAATGCTCTCGAAGTTCTCGACATCGGTGGAATGCTCAGTGGAGTTGCTGCTGCAGGGTATACCTTTGGTCTTCCCGGAACATTTAATTTCAATGGCGCAAAATACAACATGTCCACACGTACGTCCGGTTCCTCAGTTCACTCTAAACTACCTTTGATTCTGTGCAACTAGAGGGGATCGTGCCTACCATTGAATCATTTTCTGGCTCGGATGGAATTCCGGATGCCAATGGTACTCGTCTGGGGTTTTCTGGTGGAAATGTCACGGTCAATACGGGAGTCATACCCGGATCACACGCCAACGTGTACATTCCTCAAGGCTTCAGCAGGAATTATTCCATGTCGCAACAAGGGTTAACAGCCAATGTCAGCTGCCGGGCCATGGACTCGAATCAAACGCAGTACCTGTGGGACACGAACAACTCTTACCTCATCTATGCCAATGCGGCCGCAGCTGCTTCAAGT
Source organism: Suillus decipiens (assembly GCA_016695475.1). Taxonomy (NCBI): domain Eukaryota; kingdom Fungi; phylum Basidiomycota; class Agaricomycetes; order Boletales; family Suillaceae; genus Suillus; species Suillus decipiens. The sequence goes on along the minus strand of MU173069.1, from coordinate 84,131 downwards.
TCGAGCAACTCCATCACCGGTCTCCGCTTGTGGAATATCAGTGCAAACTGTGGTATCAGTAGGTTCAGATCTTGGACATCTTTTCTCAAGTTCACTGAGAGCTTCTAGATACGCTGACAACGTACGAATATGTGATAATGGTGGATGCAAATGGAAATGCGAGTTCATCAGGAACTGGCTTTCTTCCATCTATTGTGTGCCCAGGACAGAATATGGACCAGACCTATACAAACTTTAGTGAGCCTCTGAAATACGCACGTTTGCAATTATTGGCTGAACCTGTTCCTATAGCCATTTTTATACAAGGTTTTTACAAGTATGGGTTCCTTAAAGCAAGCATGTGCGAAGTAGTTCCTCTGTTGACCACAGTTCGCGCCGATTATTCCAATGAAGAAATATCTTCGGAGATCACCTCAATCACTCCTTTCGGGCCAGAGAACGTCGAGCTACTGTCATTTATCGCTGGAGTTGCCAAGTTTCAGTCGATCAACTCGCAGGGATTTACCAGCAGCGCAATTGGGGATACCTTGTACTCCATCTATTCCTCGACCACTACCGGATATATCGATAACAATCTCAATGACACACAGGTTTACACTGAACTCGTCAGTTTCATCTCATACAATCTTAATCCACCTCTTATGACCTTCGTAGGAGGATTACTGGCGTGGTGTTGTCGAATTTTCCGCCACGGTGAGGTTACTGGCCCGTTCAATATAGTCTAATTTAACCTTGCATCATTTCACAGTTCCTCCGCTCTGGGTTTATGGCCACAGGTAGCTTCCCCAATAATGTCATCCCGAAAAACCTCTCTTCCCAAGTCACTGGGACTATGTTCATATCGACGATAGGCTGGACCCGCTGGGCCAAGAATTCGCCGACATATCTGCTCGCTACACTCCCGCTCACCATTACTACCATCCTCACTTTTGCCTGCGCATTATACAGTATTCTAGAGGCTTGGAAAGAGCATCAAGATCGTCTGCGAGAGGATAAAGAACGTGCCGAGCATCCAGGATATGTCGGGCACCGCAGGGTCCACCACAGGGCCCACTTCGACGTGTCAAACACTCTTCATCTGATTATGGCATGCGGTGCTGGGGATCTCACACTCGAAGATTTCAGCAAGGGTGGTATCGAGAAAAATGAGGTTGCGATGGTGAGCTTGTATGAGTCCAAACCCGGGCCCGACGAACCCTCCATAAAGAAGTTTGTATCTGAACCGCCGGTAGTAGGTACGGTTTTGGGGTATTTCCGTTCTTTGCTTAGTCTCGTTTTTGGTCTTGTTTGACATTTGTAGGGCACGCCGTTAAACCACGTCTCATGAACGGTAAATGTGATGATAATAATTACTGTAATTCAGGAAACGTACAGGTTACTTAATCCGCTCGTCATTAACCTGGTGAATCTTGTATTTCTAGTGTAGCCTATATATATAACTGAACATGTATTCTAGTACCGTGGTAGTACGAGTGAGCAAAACATATCGAGGTTGAGTTTATGGCAAGGTATGTAAACCCATGTCCCCCTGCAAGACCAAGTTAGTCAAGACTGTCGTCCGCTTAATTGTTACACCAAGAGGAGGTGATAATAAAGGCTTGTGTTTCAGTATCGCGGATAGTAGTTATGTAGATTATGGGAACTCTAGTAAGCCAGCATGGGTGCTTACCGTGACAGCCTGAGTCAAGATATAACTTGTACGGTAGACTTGCTCATAATGCATAAATAAATTAAATCAAAACAAATCACTAGAAAATCATCCTTGGGCGCAAAAAAATATACATTAACAGCAATGCATGGATGAGGTTCATTTCTATGAATGAATAGCTGTACGTATCTTGAAAAGATTGGATCCTGATTTGTTATAATTTTTCATGCATTATGCATTATGAGCAAATCTACTGTAGTACGATTTATCTATTTAAGGCAAGCCTAAGTAACGTGCACACTCTGCATGGAATGTCATCTTATGGCAACGACTTCAAGTATCACGTAGTTCAAGCCAAACTTGTGAGCAACTTGCCGAAGTTTCAAGCAAGACGCAAACAACACTCACTGAGATCACTTAGGTGCGTATCTCTACAGTAGAAGGGGGACCCTTCAGTGCTTATAACGAGTGGTGTTTGACAGGTGGAATGTGAAAATATCGTAAAATTACATCGGCTTGTCGGCACAAGAAGGTTTGAACGTATATTTGAATCTAAAGACGTTTCTCAGGCTAAATCCTACAGGCTACGGATAGTTATCCAGTGAAAAGTTGATGGACGATTATTGGACGATTGGTTTCAACGAGGCTTGTACTAATAATAGCCTGTTGTTTTCTATATAAACGATGTTGGATCATTCTAATCATCTTACTTTGATTCACAATGGGCAAAGGTAAAGGCCATTCATCAAGAAATTTGACTCCGCAAATTGAAGCGCCAGTTCCTGCCAGTGGAAGCCCGGTACGTGGCTTATAAGTTATGAGAATCACTTAATTCACACCACTCCAAACACTGATATTGACCCATCCTTCGTCTAGCACCGGCCCCATGGCAGAGTTCGTCGGTTCCTGGACAAGGTTAAGGACGGGGCGAACAAAATGAGGCCGGTGAGTCCACCAGTATGCGCAGTCAGTGTCCTGAATTACGACTAAGATTGCAACAAGCGCTCGAAGGATTCCCGCAGCCACAGCCTTGCTCCCCCGAATGTCCATCAGGATAATGACGAGGGTGCTTCATCCGTGGGTTTTCATACTTGTCCTCCAGCATCTTCACTCTCTAAATTCTGGTGATCACATAGACTCAGGGTGTGGACATGGAGGCTCATACCCGATTGGCACTTCAGGATACACAACAAGTTACAAAATGCATGCATCTACTTTCGGGCCCTGCGGCAACTGCGGTATCCGATGGCCAAAACGCACAAGCGGATCTCGATGCTGCTGACATATTCCAGGACACATATCTCAAACCCCTCCGGATATTCGATGACATTATCGGGAAGATTGCGGATGTATGGACCCTCCTCTGGATCGTAACTGAACTAATCTAGCTCTATAGGTACATCCATATGCAAAGATGGCACTGGGCGTGTTGTCTTGTGCAGCCAAAGTATGTTTTGTTTTCCTGTCTCCCGTTCTTCCACTATCACTCAGCACTCATTTGTGCAGATTATTCTAGCTCAAGCGGGTCGTGACGAAGCGGTGCTCGAACTTTTCAAGAAGATATGCGAAGTCTACAACTTCATAACACAAGACGACACGCTCAAACAAATCTCGTCGATGCGCATCATCCTTGGCAAGATTTCTCGGCAAATCCATGAATGCGCCAATTTCATCAGAAATTATTCGGATACCAAGAACTTTTGTGAGTCTTCGCAAGCTGTTCCGCTTCGTGTCGTTTTGAATTTCTACCATTATTACAGGGAAGAGACTCGAAAAGAATGTCGTCTCAGAAACAGAAGATACGATCAAAAAGTACAATAACGTGTTCGATAGACTCCTGCAGAACTTCCGGGACCAGGTTGTTCGCCACGTAACCATACACGTCCACGACAAAGCAACACACGTTGACCGCATCGGTAAGGGTTCAGACGTCCTTGTGACGTGACATATATTCACACCTTTTCAGAAGTGGCACTCAGCGGCATGACTTATGCAGAGGGTGCAGGACTAGATACCAAACGAGAATGCCTTCAAGGGACACGCACAGAAATCCTTTCCCAAATCACAGAATGGGTCTGCACTGGGGATAATGTTCCACGCGTGCTGTGGTTATCTGGCCCTGCAGGCAAGGGCAAATCGGCCATCGCCCACACCATTGCCAAGTGGTACGAAGACGTGGGAGGGCTTGGCTCGTGTTATTCTTTTGACCGTCAGCGAGAAGCAGATCGTCGCCATGAAAAGATCTTTTCTACGATCGCGCGTGACTTGGCTGACCATGACCCGGAGATGAGGCGAGCATTGGCAGATGCAGTTCAGGCCGCAAATTCGCTCAAGAAGACAGCCGATATCGTCCAGCAGTGGGAGAAACTCCTTGTCGAGCCACTCGAAAAGTCATCTCGGTCAACTGGGGAACCCATCGTGATCGTGATCGATGCACTGGACGAGAGCGGTGGAGTAGAGACACGAAGGGACCTCCTCCGTATTCTAGCTGGCAACCATCCAAACCCCGCCGTTCCCAAAATCACAGACCTCTCAGACAAACTCCGTTTCATCGTTACCTCTCGCCCGCTCGGTGATATCAAAGACGAGTTTCGTGATGTTCGGCATATTCTGCCAATATCTATGGACGATATTCCACCAGAATTCGCAAAGCGCGACATCCGCGCTTACGTATCCAAGGAGTTGGAAGGGCTGAATTTCCAGGACAGACAGTTTGCAGTCCTTGCTGAGAAAGCAGATGGACTTTTCCAGTGGGCGCGTCTCGCTTGCGGATACATCAGAGAACCCAGTTCTGGGATATCTCCCATTGATTGCTATGAAGCCGTGGTGTCCCACGATCCAGCTGAAAGAAGCATGCTGTTGCACAGCATGTATCGTCTCATTCTAACAGATATTACGAAGGGGGATACATCTACCGATGTCCAGCATTCGCAGAAACTGCGTTCAACTACCCTAGCAAGAGTTCGCTCGGTGATGGGACAGATATTAGTCACAGCTGAACCACTTACTTTAACTTCCCTGAACGCCATGAGGCGCCATTTTCCAACGCGAGAGGATAACTTCGACGTCGAGCTTGTGATAAAGAGAATGGGTCCCCTCCTGAGCGGCACCACCAACCCAGATTCCCCAATCCGACCCCTTCACGCATCCTTCCGTGATTTTTTGACCGACCAACCATCCAGCAAAGAGTTTTTCATCGATCTGTCAAAGGCACAACGCGACCTTGCATTCACATCACTTCGAGTGATGGGACACGGTCTTCGTTTCAATATGTGTGATTTAAAGTCGTCGTATTTGCCCAATAGCGAAGATACTGGGCTGCAAGAACGAATCCAAAAATGTATCCCACCACATCTGTCATATTCATCCCGATTTTGGATTTCGCATGTGCAAACCACAGTCTTCGACAAGGAGCTTGCGAAAGAAGTAGAATCGTTGTTCGACCACGAGCGGGTGTTTTTCTGGCTGGAGTCACTGGCCTTGATCAATGCGCTCAGCGGTGTAGTTGCTGCCCTTCCGCACATTGCTGAGTGGATGAAGGTGAGCATGCTGCCACTAGGTGTCAGATGAAGCTCTCATGGGCAAATACAGGGCCATCCGAAATTCAAAGATGTTTCGTCAACTGCAATGGATGTACAGAGGTTCATTCAAGTCTTCGGCGGTATGATTTTACACAGCACGCCACATCTGTATGTGTCAGCACTCCCATTCTCACCTGCAAACTCTCCGCTATCAAAAAAATTTTCTGTACGGTTTCCGAATACTCTTTGTGTGGCATTAGGACGTGCTATGAACTGGCCAGCTGTTCAGACCGTACTCAGGGGGCACACTGGTTGGGTTTTGTCGGTCTCGTTCTCGCCGGACGGCACTCGCATCGTCACTGGTTCTTCAGATAGGACTGTTCGGCTGTGGGATGCAGGGACGGGGGAGCCAATCGGTGAGTCCTTGAGAGGGCACACTTCTTCAGTTTCGTCGGTCTCGTTCTCGCCGGACGGCACTCGCCTAGTCACTGGTTCTTCGGATAGCACTGTTCGGCTGTGGGATGCAGGGACGGGGG
>MU173069.1:20228-58111 GCA_016695475.1 Suillus decipiens | reverse complement strand
AACCTGAGAATGAATAGTAGGCCACAGATCATCCTTGCTAAGTATGTGGTGCTCATAGACTGGATGAAGCTCCATGTGACAAAGTTTTTGCTCTGGCCCTGAGGGCACTGTGAAGACATCCTTGGACATCTGGAAAATCAACTTGGGACCCCAGCATCTGGAACCCTGGAGACCAAAATAGTAAAGGTAGGCCTCAGGCTTTGGGACTTCATGGGGAGAGGACTCAATGGAAGAAATGCTGGAGGAGGAAGAGAAATCATTCTCCCAGAGATTGCTATTGTCAAAGGAGTAGTGTATATCACTATCATTGGATAGGAGGACATTGCCAATTCCCTTGGAGCACACAGTGCACTCTTTGTTGAACACTGGTGAGTGGACATAAATCTCCAAAGTATCATTCACTAGCATACAAGCGGGTCAGTATAGAAGAAGACTAATACAATGTAAAAGAACCCACTAGTGAGGGGCTCAGACGTTCCACTGAGAGAGTAGTAGTTAACTTGTCAGAACTGAGGCAATGACAAACCACAACAACTATCAGAATAGATAACATTAGCAAGAACAGTAAGTACAACACTTTGAGTTATACCTATCAAAATTGATGATGCACAAGACTAAAGAAGAGAGAAAGGAGAAACACTAACTAATAGGGAATACCAAAAAGGAAGCTCAAAACTCATTCATGACATGATGGTGTATGAGGGTAGTAGTGCAACTCTGATTCAAACCAACAGAGAGCATACCGCACTAAATCTGACATATGGACCAGTATCTGATATGTGTAATCATTCTGGTCAATAGCCCACACTATTTTTTTTAAAAGTTAGCAAGAAATAATAACAACACAAGATTTTACATACAAGTGCCTGCAATTGCAGCTTTGTCTCTCAGTGCATCTCACTGACCCATGTGAATTTGCCACTCATTGAGTACCTGCTCATGAACCATGTGCTGCTGATAGAGCCTCACACATATAACTTTTGCCTTTTCACTGACCATTGAAGCACTTTCTTTGGTGGCATAACCTAAATGTTCTACAAAGTGATCCTGTTAAGACCATACTCAATGGGTGAGAGATCTGAAGGGCTTTGGCCTTAGTTTGTGCACTGTGCCCCTTTCCCGAGTACTACCCTTTATTTCAGAGAAGTAATCTACATCTGAGGATCCAGAAGTGCTTGCGTAGTGGATCCGAAGGTATCAGATATGGCACATCTGAAGTATATCCAAAGCATATGGATGGAGAGAGTACATCTGGAGGGTATCCAGAGCACACAGATGGATTCAAGGTATAAGGCTAGTAGTGGATGAGGTCCATACTAGAAACTAATGGATATAGGCTACCAGAGGTAGAGTCAGAAATGTAGACTATAGGAATCAATCCCAAGTCTCAGAAGATACTTGGAGTTGGAAGAGGATCAGGTTCGGATGAATGGAATGAGCAGAATCTAAGATGATATTTGAACTAAGGTTCTCTAGAGTTGTACATCTAGTTTATATACTGTAGGAAGATAGTATGGATAATCAGTGAGTCCAGAACCGGAGGGCTATGCACAAAGTATAACGGAAGTCTATAAGTAAATGCGCAGCAGATCAGCAAATGTGAGTCAGATATGAAGCACAGGTAATGGATCAGTAAGCAGGACAGGAATATACACAGCCAGGACACTGGTACAGGTAGATCACCGAAAGGGGATAGAAGCAAGTATGCACAGTGGACTTAGAACACAAGAAGCTGGGGTTCTCGGATGGGTGATCCAGATCAGATCTGTGGTCCAGATAGAAGCAGGATCGATCGGATCTGATTGGATCTGAGATCAGATGTACAGAATATGACAGATCCCACCTGTGTGATTTCTTGCCAGTCTTTGTCATCAAGCAAGAAGTTTGAGTCAGTCAAGGTACTTCAAAAGGTGAGAGTTGCAGGCCAACATCAGGCTATAAGTTCTTGAAGTGTGCTCTCAGCTGAATAGGCCATCAGCTTTAAGCCACATGTTTAGAATGAGACTGCGCAAAGATATTTAATTGATATTTGATAGTCATTGAGTGTTGACCAGTCTGAGAACCACTCAAGTCAAAGTCAAGAACACAGTGAACACAGTGAACTTTCCTATGAATCACAGTCAATGACCATGTGGTTCACCGACTGGCAGCTCGAGGCAACTCATAGTCTTCAGTACTCAGTGCTCTCCTATATAGAAATCATAATACTGATGCCAATGGAACACAGTTGTCTACAGAAATCTAGGAGATCACACCCTCACTACGACTGATGTGGTTCTGTCTCACTGGTTGTGCAATTTAGTATGACTAGCCGCTGCACAGCAACCTTGTGCCAGCACTGAATATGAGCACTTACTTGGCCTTCAACTGCATTGCACAACCATTCAGTGAGTTTCCATAGCAGAATAGATTGAGTTATACATCCATCTATCCATGCTTCATGTGTTCATCAATTGACAGCTTGATCATTCTGCAACCCAAGTCACAGTTTACAAGCTTTATTGCAGATCTTTGCATGTCCCTCCAAACAAATATCTCCAATCCTAACTATATCTTTCAACCTAACCAGTACTTTCAGTTGGTTCATTGCATCTTGTAATGATACAATATGATATAATGGCAGTACACATTATTGGTTGATCAAAGTAGCAAAGCTCAGCCTTTTTACCTAGTCTGTATTTTCAAAAAGTGGTAATGACAGCTCCAGCTTCATGTGCAAAGTGCCCTTGTGGTCCACATATTTAGTATTGCTACAAACATGGTGTCAGTTGGTTTAATTCATTTGTGGAGAAGAGTAAAAAATTGCTGAGACAGTGAAGTGAGTGCAAACACATCTGCATACAATACAGGTCAAGCTGAGGCACTTGCAGGAGAAGACTTACTCATACACCACCCAATCACCCAACACATTCGAGATGCAGTGAATCATGTTGTGAGGGGGACAATATCCATATCTGGAGTCAGATCTTCCAGATCAGCATAGCCAATGGGAGAGTAATAAACAAGTAATTGCATCATGAATCATAAGTTTGGACTCATTTAGACAAAATTTAACTTACAGCTAAGGGATGAGCATTGTGTTTGTCAATTTGAGTGGAATTTTCAGCACTTTGGGAGAAGCTTTACAGTCAACTTTGTGTTTATGGGCCTTGATAAGAAGTACAGCATTTGGATGGGCTGAATAGCTATGCTGAGAGAGCCCAATATTGGCATACCATACCACATCCATGAAGTCGAAGCTCAACCACCATATTTGTCCTGCAAGTAGTGTCAACATAAGATGTGATCACACACCTGCAGCAATAAACTTGTGATACATGTATTGTGTTGTACACAGGCACTTCTGGAACATGGGGATGTGCATAACAACATTGAAGCAGTTCTCTAGCTCATCATATGCATGTACCTGAATCATATCTGAGGGGCAGCCTAAATAGTATCCCAAATGATAATGCTCGGCTAATGATCATTAATGAATGAACAACCTCTTGAGTAGGCATTAGAATGCACATACTATGAGTACTGCTATATGCAAGATTCAGCTGTTTAAACAATGCTTGGTCACTATTTATCATGCATGCAAGACATATGTCACAAAGGCAAACATTAGGAACACATGCAGAGATAAATAACTTGGACAGTGCTGAGACAGCTTCTGATTGATTATTCATGATTGCCCAATAGAGCATTGTGTGACCCTCAATATTGAATGATTCCAGGATGTTGGAGAATTTTGCAGCTGGGAGAGTGGCAGTGCAGGCATTGATACTTGGGGCTACAGAAGAGGGGGGGAAATTGGAGGATAAGACAATCTCACAGATATGAGATAGGACAGCAGTACATCTCTGCCTCGTGCAACAAAAGGGAAATAGAGATAGTTTGCTGTGTATGGGACTTATTCATATGAGGGAGGTGCTGTGGTAGCCATTGAAGATACAAAATAATAGGGGTCTCATAGGAGACAGCTGACTGCGAACCTACTCCGGGAAATGCCGAGTGAGAAATGATTTGTCATCTTAGTTTGGTTGTCTATGTATGATGGGTTGACTTTGTATTTCGCACTTTGAGAATTCAAGTGAGAGGGTTAAAAGATGATGAGAAAAGTGGACAGGACTTGAGCTGAGAGGTTCCTTTTTAGGAAACCATCCACCTCATCTCCTCGTACCCACCTTCGTACACGCGCTCATCATATCACAAATGTCTGAAGACGTAGTAATGCAAGATACTGACGTTGACCAACAACCACCTTCAAAGAAATTAAAATCATCATCTTCCTCATCAAAACCCGCTTCTACAATAAAACCGAAATCAAAAGCACAACGTCCTCGTTCTCCTTCTCCAACTCCGCCCCCTCCTCCGCCACCCCCTCTACAAACTATCAGACTACAAATAAATCTAGGTGGTCCAGATAATTATGAAGTCGATATTGCTACTTTGGCGAAAACAACAGGTCAACGTCAACCAACACCACCTCCTCCAAAAGCAGACACATCAGACTCCGAAGGTGAAGACGACGGAGAGCCGAAAAAGAAGAAGGTAAAATATCACAATTCATATAAATGCCTATATGGACGCTGAGTAAGGCGGCAGAAAAAACATGCCACTTCAGAGTATTACGACGTCAACGACCCTTTCATTGACGACTCCGAGTTGAACATCGATAATCGCACTCATTTCGCTCAGACAAAGCAACAGGGCTTTTACGTCTCTAGTGGTGAAGTAGCTCTTATGAAAGACAGGTATGTGCATTGTGATTACATGTCAAATATCCTCATTTCGTGTCCGCAGCAGGACGCCTAAGAAACCTAAATCTAAAAAGGTCCCTGCTGAAGGGGGTGCCACTGCTGGACCTAGTAAGACACATGCCAAGGAAGAAGGGACGAAGGAACATCCTATCAGCTTACTAGGCGAAGACAAGGTCAATAAGAAACGCAAGAACTATACAGTTATAGAGGACAACGGGAAGAAGAGGAAAGTCGTCGACATCGTACGTTCCCCCAGGTCACCCAACACTCATGTACTCACTCGCACCAGCGCGACTTTCATTCTGAACTTCAGTTGGCTATCGAAGACCTAAAGTCTGCCATCTCCAAAGGTCCGTGCCTCCACATACCCTAGCTTATAGCCTGACGTTGTCATAGAATCATGGGATGTCAAGGGCAAGTTCCCACCCTCTATCAAACCCATACTCGCAGACGTCGCCTTGAAAGCCGTTAACCTCGGCGAATACGATGAAGACTTCTTTAATCTTATGCCGGTGCTGTTTCCGTATAACCGTTTTACTATGACTGTACGTCGTGTCACCTACCCTTGAATGCTCACTAAATGGGGTTGGCGCACAGAAACTCATCAAACGTACTATATTCGCAGACCACCTCAAGATCTTGATAGATAGACAGGACGAGCTGCTTCAGCAGCTCGCGGGACTTACGAAAGAGGGGTTTTCGAAGGCGCAGGAGGAGTGGGAGAAGAGTGTTGTTGCTTGGGGTGCGTCACCTTCGTCTTTTTTGTTCAAGATCCCCTTTTCGTTTGTTTGTCCTTGTATACCATTCCCATTCACTTCATACACCACACTTCTACCTTTCTACTATTCAACACCTCATCACCAACACCTTTCTCACTTCACCACTAACGCCTTACACAGAACGTCGCAAAGAAAAAGCCAAGAACGAAAGTGAGGCAGGTGCAGCATCAGCCTCGACGCCCGGTGCGAGTGTAGATGCCGCACACCACGACGACGGTGCAGGGAGCGGTATTGATGGTGATAACGTCCGTGTCGACGGCGACAAAACCCTCGCCGACGGTGCCGGTACTGATGGTGGAGCTGGTGCAGGAACAGACGGTGGAGGACCCGGTGCAGACGACAACGCCCCAGGAACAAACAAACCAGACGGAACGCGAGACGCACATCCCCCTGCACAGAAATACCGGTTGACGGAAGCAATGAAGGCGATTGTGTGGCAGCTTGTAATGCTTAGTAATGAGTGTTGTAGGCTTGAGAATGAGAAGAAGTGAGTACGAGTTCTTTCTCCTTTTCTTCTTTCCTTCCCTTCTTTCATTGTTTTTGTGGGGATTTTGAAAATGCTTGTGAGCTGAAGCTGATCGCATCAAATAGTGAATTAGACGGGAGTAATGCGCTTGTTAGTGAGCAAGGGTCGAGAAAGATTTTGTATCAGAAGGTGTGTTTTCTGTTTTGATTGGTATGAGAGTGCTCATTGGGTGGTGGTAGATCGTAGCGGCATTTCCCAGCGGATGGCTAAATTCGGGTCAGTTATCACGAGAAGGTGCGCTTTCTCATTCATACCCTATACCTATTACTGATGACAAACACAGTGAGCTCCCTAAAGAAGAAATACGAGAAAGAGACAATGGAGCAAGAGAATTGAGCTGATGATGGTTCTCACTTTATTTTATTCGGTCATATCATCTTTTAGTTATGAACGTACGTTTATGTTTTGTCTACGGTTGGTACATTATTCGTCTCGCTTACTTTCGTTCCTGCTTATTTTGATCCCTCGTTGCCCCCTACTTTGCTTCAATCCTTACCTGACATTTGCTCCTGGTTTGGTTGGTTTGTCCCCTTAGTTTAAGCTCTTACTATTAACAATATTATTCTCATTTATTGATATTGTGTTTTGTGCGCACCGCGGAAGCGTTTTAGAGACAGCTTAGTAATAGACCTCGCATCTTGAACGTTTGGACATGTGCATGCGGCAATGCCATGCATATATCTTACATTCGTATCTACAAGTTTGTGGTAGGCTCCAATTGTCTAGACAAATGTAACCTCACCCACAGACTTTGGAACGAGTCTTGAGCAAAAATTTTGACAGGCGTTTCAAGTTGAAACGTTCAAGCACGTCACTCATGGACCCATTGACTAAGCTGGAGTTAAGCCCAACGACTACCTCGACGTCCCTTGCAACCTCAAAACCTTCTCCACGCTGGCCCTCGACGTCTCGATATCCGCTCCATCACCTTCAAGGGACTCAAGTGCCCTCACGAATTCTTTGAAGAAATCTGTTTCTCTCCACGAATTTCTTCTATATCTTCTACTACAGCTTACTCTCATTCCTTACTTGTCACGATCCTCCTTCAAGCACTTATTATCGACACCCTTTCAATCTACTGTGTCATAGTGGATGAATCTCCAGAATCTCCTTCGGCTTCAATTACGTCTTGGCTCCACATCTCCGAGTCCTTGGATTACTTGCTGTTGCCATTCTATAATGTGGTTTGTATTGAAGCTCTTCGGCCACAAATTACAGGAGAAGAACAGGGTGCAGCGTATGAGATGTTGTTTGAGAAATAAACGAGCCGTCAGCCAGTTCCCTAAACAAAAGATTTTTGGGGGGTTGTTGCCAAGTTTGACGCGTAGTATTGGCACTATCACTTCAAGCGGCACCATGACACCCTGCACTTGCACAGTTTCAAACTTTGTGCTTACATGCCAGTCGGACTATGTCACCCGTCAAAAAACGTACGTCGGTGTCAGACTGGTTACGAGTCTACCCAGATTCGTGGTTTTCTTGACAAACACTTTCATATCGATAGACCAGATTTGATTTTGTTTAGTTGTACAAAAGGGTCCCGCTTGTGGGCGCGTGAAGTGTCCTAGAAATGGCAAGCTCGCAGTCTGCTCGCTTCATGCTCTTATTGGTCACCAAGCTGCAACAACGCGTCTGTCTCTCCATACGACTATTGATTGACGATGTTGTGCTACCATGTATACCACTATACTATTATGTTCACAATTGAATTGACCATGCTGATTCCTTAAGTTATGCAAGTGATGAGTGACTTCTGCTATGCTACTAGATGTCATGTAAGCAGACATGGTCACCCATTGCTGTTTTACAGCTGCTGGAATGTGATGGCGGTTTCCAGGCATGGCGGCAAGTCTTAAGAGTGCTACGGACCGGTGACCATTTTTGGGTACTTCGCGCGCCCAAATATCGTAACGAGCGGGACCCTTTTGTTTGTCCAGCTCCACAACTACACAAAATTGGTGAAGGGAGCAAAATCAAAATCAGATCTGTCTATTGATAGTAGCTGGAAGTTATCACGGCCGCGCGCTTGACGTAGTGCTGCCGTAGTCCGGTTCACGGTCCAGGCATTAGCCAGAACCGGACCATAGTACGGTTCGGCATTGGCCGAACGGTTCTTAGAATGTTGGTTCGGATCAAACCTCGCACCGTTGACTTCAACCTACCGGCTTGTGGTGTAGGGGTCGACAAACTTTAGGCTACATATGTAGAGTGTGCCCAACGTCGAGTTCGAGGTCGCGCGTGTTCTCAATTCCGACGTTATCACAGATTGGGACGAACTGGATTCCTGCCTGACGCGCTGTTAGGCAAGAAGATGAGACTCCTGTTATTTCCGCACTAGTGCTTGCCTCCCAAGGTGATAGTTACATGGGTAACTAGATCGGCTATTTTTCTGTGTTTTTAGAATCTTCAATGCACAACTGGGCCCATTTCCAAATGAACACATTCGTCTGCGGTCAACTGTACACCGCTTTACCGAGAGTGATCATGGTGCCTTGACGAGTCCAAACAATCTGCTTAGTACATCTGCGTGATAAAAACAAATAACGTTCTTCCACACGCTGAGGTGCGTTATCGTTATCAGTCGCATATCGCTACTTACTGTAATTATTCTAGTTTCTACACGGTAATCTAAATTATGTCATATCCTTCCAAATTATTGCTTCAAACGAGGCTAGGATGACTGCAAACATAGCCTAGGCGTGCAATATGACCTTGTAATTCTGCGTTATCTATGCCTACCGGTCGCCGGTCATACAGAATCAAATGATCGGAACCAAAAATTCGATATAGCCGTCCACTATATGATACTGGAAGGCAAAAGGATTTCACATTAATCATGTCCTGCATCACAGAGACCCCTTTGCGTCGTGTGCTGCGTCACTCGGAGACTGCTTGGCTTTTCACAAGATCTGACTTCAAGGCAATGATTTCCCCCGCGGTATTCATTCCGATGATAACTATTACTGCACGATGCTAAATTTTTGCCGCAGATGATATTTACGACTGTTGTCTCTCCTCGTCATAACCTGCTAGGCCTGTCTTGCGTTTTTTTCTGGCTCTGGTTACACCTTTTTCAATTCAATGCGTCTAACCAATCCTACTCTGCCGATGAAGATGTCTTGAACAAACCATGGCGTCCTGTGCCGTCTGGGCGCATCAGCGTAAAGGATTGTCGTGCACTACGCTGGGGACTCCTACTTTTCTGTTTGAGCTTTTCATCACTTTTTAGCTTAAATATCGCTATAGCCAGTGGGGTCTACGCCGTGCTCGTAGTCATGCATGACGACTTTCATCTCAGTCATCATCCTGTCTTCAAGAATTTGTGCAACGCAGGAGGTTATATGATGTATGAACTCGGTTTCTTGCTAATTCTGTGTAGGTCATTCTCCATCTGAGGGATAAAATTTCGTTGACAAGATCTACATTCTAGCCAGGGGATCTTTACTCGACGTAACGAGCATGAAAGCACTTTCCTGCAGCGCGCTCGTCATCCTTTTGACAGTCCATGCGCAGGATTTTGCCGACGTCAATGGTGATCGCACGTCAGGACGACGAACTCTGCCGATTGTGGCACCCGAAGGATCTCGTATCTATATGCTTTGTGCACGTCCACTATTTTCTTTTGCGCTTGCCTCATTTTGGAGCTTGGGGCCTTTTTCCACTATTTTTTTCGTTTCTATGGGTTCTTGGGTCGGAATTCGTTACTTTTTCTTCCGCAACGAGGTTTGTGACCAGTCAAGCTACCGCCTTTATAACGTTTGTATCCTCTATTGCTTGTCTCTTGCCTAGCATTTATAATTCCCTACAGATATGGCTCATGGGCGTTCATCTTTTGCCAGCTAATGCGCGTTTTCGTGCATTAACGTGGTAGTACCTCGTTGCGTCATGACCAGTCGGGCTTTGATCGGTGTTTTTCGTGTATAGCGGCATCAAATGTCCTTTTTTGTAGTCTATCTAGATTCGCTGAGATCTCAGTTACTCGTCCCAATCAAGTCGGAATCGACTAGTGTCTCATCAAATTTCCACTTCATTTCGCTTTGCGACAACACTAATAGTAGCTTACTACATCCTGTTATGACACCGAGCTTGGCTCTCAGCTAGTACCTCTGAAGAAAGTCGAGTGACTTATTATCATTCTAAAATAACGAAACAGTACTAGTACAATGTTGGTGAGCTCAAATTCACCAAGGTATGTTGAAGTAGTCTTATTGCTGGTACTAGGGGATGCATACACCCTAATCGGTCCCGAACTCAGAACGTCCAAAAAATACGGAGGTCGCACAATTTCAATCTATCCTAATCCCGTTAGTAGTTTCGATTTTTTCTGTCAATTACAGAGCTGATGAACGGTGTTTATAGTCTATTCCAAGAATGTTTAGTGAGGTTTTTAGGATATAAAGGCAGGCTGTCCACTGTTAAATTTTGTAGTACCTTGGTGATTTTCTCGTCGGTGGTCATACTTCCCTCTCCTTTCAACCAATATCATCCCCTTCAATGACCCCTTTATCTGACCTCCTACTTTCGATAGTGCCAGCGGACTCTATCCCCCTTCATCTCAAATCATATATTCCAGGCGTCTCGCCCTTCTCTACTTGGCCAATGGTGTCAACTGTTATTACCTCCTATCTCGTTTCCATCTTTGTGGCACGCGAGTTCATGAAAGATCTACCTTCATTCAAACTACATACGCTCTTTAAATTTCACAATGCATTTCTCAGTACCGGAAGTCTTGTTCTCCTGTTATTGATAATGGAAGAGGTGGTTTCGGTATGGATGAACGTTGGAACCTTCGATACGATCTGTGCACCAGCGGCTTGGACTGATGTGAGTAAACTAATACTAGTAAAAAGTTCCGGCTATACTCACAATGCACATGTGGCGATAGAGACTGGAGTTCTACTACATTGTCAATTACTACTTCAAGTTCTATGAGTTCTTCGACACATTATTTTTGGTCTTGAGGAAGAAGCCTCTCAGTATGTCGTCTAACATCCTTTGCAAACAAATATAGGATCATATTGGCAGCATTTTTGCACGTCTTTCATCATGCCTCAGTTGCATTCCTGCCATTCCTTCAGTTGAATGGCAAAATGAACCCAGCGAGTCGAATCCTGCACTTCGATATCGCTACCTACTCATGTATCATGACTTAGTCTTGGATCATTGTCTCCATCAACCTTCTGGTCCACGTTGTGATGTGTAAGTGGTGTGGGGTTTTCAGAAATGATACTGACTTTTCCGAAGACTATTACTACTACGCATCTGCAGGAGGCGCTAAATTATGGGTAATTACATATCGCTCTGACGAACTTTCGCTCACTGTCACAATAGTGGAAGAAATACCTCACGGCAATGCAAATAATCCAATTCGTCATCGGCCTCTTATTATTTTATTTCGCCGGTATGCGCCCCATTTCTCATCCATTCTCTGTGCTGAGTCTGTGCTCAGCATACCAGCACTACGTCCATAAGTATTTCCCCGGACTTCCGCACTTTGGCGATTGCCCTGGCCACGAATCAGCAGTGATCTTTGGTGCCGCCGTTCTCGCAAGTTATTTATTGCTCTTCGTGAAATTTTATATGCGCACATACTACAAAACACCTTTCTCTAAGGTGAAAGCAAATGGAGCTAGTCAGACCACAGTCTCAAGTGGAAATAGACACATGTATGCGCTTCATTTCCTCTGCCTCATGATATACCGCCAGAGCAATGCTGATGGATTGATAACAGGACAAAGTAGTCCTCGTGGTCAAATGGAACGTTGCATCTGACATTGTAGTGTAGGGATAGCAGGTCCGCTACGCCCCAATCAATGCTTTAGACGAAGGAACACTTAAGCCGTCATCATGTCTCATCGATGCGAAGAGTTTACCCGAGACATACAGATTTTTTTCTTGTCTTTCTATATATACATACATGTAATATACGATCCACTCGCCTGCGGATAGTCCTGTCTTCTATTTTCTCACTACAACGTTCGAATGTCGTGACGATTCCGAACTCTCGATAGCGCTGTGTGCAGTTGATCGTGTGCAAATACATCGGTGCGAAGATCAAGTATGGCGCGTCGGACAGCGAGAACTTGCGAGCCATTGAACTTCGTCGCGTATGCAGGCCGCAGTGGAAAATATTGCTTTCGTTTTGACGTTACAGGCGCTCGATCACCTGAAATCAGAGCGCTAAGCGTGAGATTGTTTCACAACAGCGTTAGCAAAAGGAGGTGAACTGCCAAAGCGGAGCCTTGGAGGCTCGAGTGGAATACGTACCGTAATGACCTCGAGTCTCGACATGAATTTGAAGTGATCCCGTGATCGTGAAACTACTCCACTAACTTACGTGGGAACCACAGGTGTGTCCATCGCAGACTCGAAGGCATCCTCGTCCGTCGCTTCAAAAATATTCGGGTCTTTTAGTAATTTCCTCAAGCCTTATCGTATTAGCTTTGCAGCAAGAGCCTTTGCTTTCAACTTGAAGACCAAAATATAGATTACATAATATAAATTCCTATTTTAGTGCTACTATTTCGGGACCTCGATTTCTGCAGGTTTTCCCTGATCATGACGAGGAAAGCCCATTCATCGGGGGAGTCGACTCAGGAAACTCCCACATCGAGCCAAGCAACGGCTCGTGAAAGCTCTGTACGTAGCTTATGAGGATTACTCCACTCCAAATACTGACACTGACACATCCTTCATCCAGCACCGACCCCGCAACAAAGTCCGTCGGTTTCTGGGGAAGGTTAAGGACGGTGTGAACAAATTAAGGACCTCTGTGAGTTCATGCGCATCCGCAATGAATCTCCTGGAATATAACTAAGATTACCATAAGCGCTCGAAGAATTCCCGCAGCCGTAGTCCTGTTCCCCCGGGGCCGGATGTCTATCATGAACATGCTTCATCGACCCCGAATCCCGAGGTGGGTTCTCATATTCTCTCCACCCTCTATGCTCTCTAAATGCTGGTGGTTGCGCAGGATGCTCAAGAGCCTGCAAAATCCATTCATCCACTTTCGGGACGTGCGACAACCGTGGTTTCTGTTAGCCAAGATGCACAAGCGGGTCTCGATACCACTGGAAAGTTCCAGGACACATATCTCAAACCACTCAGGATATTTGACGAAGTTATTGGCAAGATTGTGGATGTATGCAGGCCCTCTTCTCAATCGGAACTGAACTAATCCCGTTTCATAGGTACATCCGTATGCAAAGATGGCACTGGGCATATTGTCCTGTGCAGCCAAAGTATGCATTCTCTTTCTCTCTTCTCCCACTTTTCTCAGCAATCATTTGTGCAGGTTATTCTAGCTCAAGCGGGTCGTGACACAGCGGTGCTCAAACTTATCGAGAAGCTGTGTCAAGTTTACGACTTCATAATACAAGACGAGATGCTTGGTAAAATTTCCTCGATGCACATCGTTCTTGGAAAGATTTCTCAGCAGACCCGTGAATGCGCCCGTTTTATCAAAAATTACTCGGAAACCAAGAACCTTTGTGAGTCTTACAAACTTTTGCGCTCTGTACCGTCTTAAACCTTTCTACCATCATCGTAGGGAGCAGACTTGAAAAGAACGTCGTCTCGGAAACTGACAACACGATCAAAAAGTACAATGACGTGTTCGACAGGCTCATGGAAAACTTCCGAGACGAGGTTCCTCGCGCTGTAGTCATACACGTGTACCGTACGGGTAAGGATTCAGGCACACTTGTGATTTGACATGCACTCATACTTTTTCAGGAGAAATACTAGATCTAAGTGGCATGACTTATGCAGCGGGCGCGGGCTTAGATACAAGGAAACAATGCCTCCAAGGGACGCGCATGGAAATCCTTTCCCAGATCACGGAATGGGTCAACAGCACTGGGGACAACGTTCCACGTGTGTTGTGGCTATCTGGCCCTGCGGGCAAGGGCAAGTCGGCCATCGCTCACACTATTGCTAAGTGGGTCGAAGACATGGGGGGGCTTGGTTCGTGTTACTGTTTTGATCGACAGCGAGAAGCAGATCGTCGCCATGAAAAGATCTTTTCCACGATCGCGCGCGACCTAGCTGACCGTGATCCGGAGTTGAGGCGAGCATTAGCAGATGCAGTTCAGACTGCAAATTCGCTCAAGAATACAGTGGATATCATCCAGCAGTGGCAGAAGCTTCTCATCGAACCACTGCAGAAGTCATTTGGGTCAACTGGGGAACCCATCGTGATCGTGATCGATGCACTGGACGAGAGCGGTGGAATAGAGACACGAAGAGACCTCCTCCGTATTCTAGCTGGTAAACATCAAGATCCCTCTATTCCCAAAATTACGGACCTCCCAGGCAACCTCCGCTTCATCGTTACCTCTCGCCCGCTTGGTGATATCAAAGACGAGTTTCGCAGCGTTCAGCATATTCGACCGATGACGATGGACGATATTCCACCAGCAGTCGCAGAGCGCGACATTGGTGCTTACGTATCAAAGGAATTAGAAGGACTAGATTTCCAGGACAGAGAGTTCGCAGTCCTTGCTGAGAAAGCTGATGGACTGTTTGAGTGGGCGCGTCTCGCTTGCGGATACATCAAAAAGTCCGATGCTGGGCTATCTCGAATGGATTGCTACGAGGCTGTAGTGTCACGCGATCTTTCGGAGAGAAGCATGCTGTTGCACAGCATGTATAATCTGATTTTAACAGATATCATGCACGGGGAGACATCTCCGCATCCGCCGAAACTGCGTTCGACGAAGCTAGCGAGATTTTGCTCCGTGATGGGACAGATACTAAGCACAGCTGAACCCCTTCCTCTAACTTCCCTGAATGTCATGAGGTGCCATTTTCCGACACGAGAGGACCATTTCGATGTGGAGCTTGTGGTAAAAAGCATGGGCTCCCTTCTCAGTGGAACAACCAACCCTGATTCCCCAATCCGACCCCTTCACTCATCCTTCCGCGATTTCTTAACGGACAAACTATCAAGCGGAGAGTTTTTCATCGACCTGTCGAAGGCGCAACGCGACCTTGCATTCGCATCACTTCAAGTGATGGAACGCAGTCTTCGGTTCAATATCTGTGATTTAAAATCATCATATCTACCTAATAGCGATGATCCCGGGCTGCAAGAACGAGTTCAAAAATGTATCCCCTCGCATCTGTCATATTCATCTCGATTTTGGACTTGGCATGTGCGAACGACAGTCTTCGACAAGGAGCTCGCGAAAGAAGTGAAATTGTTATTCGATCACGAGCGGCTGTTTTTCTGGCTTGAGTCACTCGCCTTGATCAATGCACTCAGTGGTGCAGTTCTTACCCTTCCAACCATTGCCCAGTGGTTGAAGGTGAGCACACCGCTACTATGCTTCAGATAAAGCGCTCATGGGCAGGTACAGGGCCATCCCAATTTCATAGATGTGTCATCGACTGCAATGGACGTACAGATGTTCATCCAGGTCTTCGGCAGGATGATTTTACACAGTACGCCACATCTCTATGTATCAGCACTCCCATTTTCCCCCGCCAACTCTCCGCTTTCGAGAAAGTTTTCTACATGATTTCCAAGTATTCTTCGTGTGGCATCTGGACGTGATATGAACTGGCCGGCTGTTCAGGCCGTACTCAGGGGGCACACTGATTCAGTCAATTCGGTCTCGTTCTCGCCGGACGGCAGTCGCATCGTCACTGGTTCTTCGGATAACACTGTTCGGCTGTGGGATGCGGCGACGGGAGAGCCAGTCGGCGAGCCCTTACGGGGGCACACTCATTTTGTTAATTCGGTCTCATTCTCACCGGACGGCACTCGCATCGTCACTAGTTCTTGGGATAAGACTGTTCGGCTATGGAATACAGCAACGGGGGAGCCGGTCGGTGAGCCCTTGCGGGGGCATACTGATTGGCTTAACTCGGTCTCGTTCTCACCGGATGGTACTCGCATCGTCACTGGTTCAAGAGATAAGGCTGTTCGGGTGTGGGATGTAGCGACAAGGGTGCCAGTTGGTGAGCCCTTGCAAGGGCACACTGATTCAGTTCTCTCGGTTTCGTTCTCACCGGACGGCACTCGCATCGTCACTGGTTCCAAGGATAAAACTACTCGGCTGTGGGATGCAACGACGGGGAAGCCAGTTGGTGGACCCTTGAGGGGGCACACTTCTTCAGTTCTTTCAGTCTCGTTCTCGCCGGATGGTACTCTCATTGTCACTGGTTCTTGGGATAAGACTGTTCGGCTGTGGAATACAGCGACGGGAGAGCCAGTCGGTGAGCCCTTACGGGGACACACTGATTCAGTCAACTCGATTTCGTTCTCACCGGATGGCACTCGCATTGTCACTGGTTCAAGGGATAACACTGTTCGGCTGTGGGATGTGGCAATGGGAAAGCCAGTCGGCGAGCTCTTGCAGGGGCACATTTCCTCAGTTCTCTCAGTATCATTCTCGCCGGACGGTAGTCGCATCGTCACTGGTTCAAGGGATACCACTGCTCGGCTGTGGGATGTGGCGACGGGAGAGCCAGTCGGTGAGCCTTTACGGAGGCACACTCATTTTGTTAGTTCGGTCTCATTCTCACCGGACGGCACTCGCATCGTCACTGGTTCTTCAGATAAGACCGTTCGGCTGTGGGATGCAACGACAGGGGAGCCAGTCGGTGAGCCCTTGCGGGGGCACACTGATGTAGTTAACTCGATCTCGATCTTGCCGGACGGCACTCGGATCGTCACTGGTTCAAGGGATAATACTGTTCGATTATGGGATGGAACGACGGGGAAGCCAGTCGGCGAGCCCTTGCAGGGCCACACTTCTTCAGTTCTCTCGGTCTCGTTCTCGCCGAACGGCACTCACATTGCCACTGGTTCTTTGGATGAGACTGTTAGACTGTGGGATGCAGCCACAGGAGAGCCAGTCGGTGAGCCCTTGCGGGGGCACACTTCTTCAGTTAATTCTGTCTCATTTTCGCCGGACGGTGCTCGCATCGTCACTGGTTCTTCGGATAACACTGTCCGGCTGTGGAATGCAGCGACGGGAGAGCCACTTGGTGAGCCCTTGCGGGGACACACTGATTTAGTTAGCTCAGTCTCGTTCTCGCCGGACGGCACTCGCATTGTCACTGGTTCTTTTGATAAGACTGTTCGGCTGTGGAATGCAGGGACGGGAGAGTCAGTTGGAGAGCCCTTACGGGAGCACACTTCTTTAGTTCTCTCGGTCTCGTTCTCGCCAAACGGCACTCACATTGCCACTGGTTTGGCGGATGGGACTGTTTGGCTGTGGAATACACTAATGGGAGAGCCAGTCGGTGGGCCCTTGCGGGGGCACACGGATTCAGTTAAATCAGTTTCATTCTCACCGGATGGCACTCGCATTGTCACTGGTTCAAGGGATAATACTGTTCGGGTGTGGGGCACGGTGATAAGGCCATCGCAACAGTGCACCAGCTCAGATCAAACAGCATTCTTGTATGACCATCACAAGATTGAAGCCACCGCTACTATGCGATTGAACACCCGGAATAATCATTTCATTCGCTTCTCACCCCACTCCATCCATGCGCTGCGCCACACTTCTGAGTTAATGGAGGGAGTATTCCATGACGATCACAGTTCAACCCCGTTTGTCCTGAATAGTGACAGTGGATGGATGGTAGGACCCAAACATCAGCTCTTATTCTGGGTACCACCCGCTTCCCGACACCCATTTTATAGCCCTGGAACTGCGTTAGTGATACCCAGAGGAGGTCCTGAGCTTGATTTGAGCCGCATGGCACATGGACAACATTGGCAACAGTGCCGAGAGGAGTGAGTCTCTTCAAAGCTATTTCCGTTCCTTACACTTACTAAAATCAACACTTGCAGACCTCAGTACTGCGATGATCGTATTCTAGTGGCCGATCCTTCGAAGATTTTTTCTCAGATATAACTTTAACATAATGATGTGTACGGTAGATCGTGCTTTGTTTTCTATATAGTCTATACGTATCCAGGATCCAGTCAGAGTTTAATAGATGTGTTTAATGCAGTACATTCATTCCGCGTTATGTATGCAAGCAGTTAGCAGGAAGGTGATATTGCTGGTGTAGGACGGAAGATCTGCTACGGAACGTCACTCGAAGAACATTTCTGATCTTCACCACTGTCTTAGATCATGCAAGGAGAGCAGACTATACTCACCTTTGGGATCGGGTCGCCGCATCTCTCATTTGCAGATCAACGCGAAGCCAAACTGTACAGGCCTGAGATGCTAGGGCCTAAGTTCACGCAAAAGACAGACAGTCGCTCGAGGGGAAATGAGAATTGTGTATGGGTCACGATATCTAAGGGGTGCTTCAATCCAAGTGAACATCGAACTTTTAGAAGCAGCCTAGCTAATAATGAGCGGACGAGAGTAAGTGAGCGAGCAAGAGTGAACGAGAACCGGGTAATGTACCTATGTCAAACTAGTTTAGCTCAGGTTTGCGTTCGTAAACGTTTCGCACTGTATATAGTATCTGCAACTTATGTCATTGTTGTTGCACAGATCATCGAAAACAATAAATATCATCTTGGAACGTATCTATCATTTACACTTTTGAAGATCATCATTGCCTTCTCCGACACTGCGATAACCCAACTTCAAGTATGTTGAGTTTATACTCAATGTACAGAGTGTGCCGTAAGCGTTCGTAACGCGCGCAAGTTAAGCGTTCATTTCCGTGGTTTTGCAGATTTACATATTATTTGGGGCAAGATTTATTACTAGTGATTTTACGCAACCGACTTGAAGCCGGGGCGAGATACGTGAGCTTATAAGGCTTACTTTATGGGTCATAACGCGCCTCTACCGTTATGTCGCGAAAACCTGCACTGGCAGGAGCTCACTCCCTGGAAGGGTTTAGTGCAATTGGCACTGGAATATATCTTCGGAGGACCCGCGAGCAATGCCAGGATACTACATTGCCAAAGTGAGTTAATATCCGTGATAGCATAATAACTGACATGAGCATTCCGCCTGCAGCGTCATTTTGATATTTGGATGGAGTATGTCAATTACTCTTCTCGTTCTTGCTGAAGTCATTGTCTAACGTGTTGCGTCTACAGTGGGAGCGCAACTTAAGCATTTGCAGAATTATACCCATGTATATACCAAATTATATCCGAACGCCTCTCAAATCGTTGTTCGGTGCGATCCCGAAGTGTTCTGGACTACAACCGGTACTAGAGTGAGCACCTCTCAATTCCTCGCCGTTGTTTATGTCACCTCATAATTAAAAGCAAAAGCGCCTCATGCCCGTAATAGATGCCTTAGAAGCACTGCATTGCTTCTCATTTTCCTCTTCTGCCCAACTGCCTCCTCGCATACTCACTCACGTGTTTTCCAATGGTATGTTAACCCAGGCTGAGCGTTGAATACGGAAAAAACTAATCATTGTATGCACCGCCAGGAGGCTCCATGCAAATGACACTTCTCGGACACATGTTGCAGAAAAAATACGGCTCCAAATTAATTGAACGATCCATCACGAGCACGTTGATCCTTGACTCTTGTCCAGGAATTGGCGACCTGCAATCCATCAAACACGCTTTCAGCGCCGCTATCCGGAACCCAATTCTCAAAATCGTTGTACTCACAACGATCTACTTCATCGCTCTGATATTGGGTAAGCGAATGACGACGGTAATAGAAAACCTCCGGGTCGAAATGTGGAATCCCAGCGTCCTGCCGTGGATGGATCTCCACACATCCCGCCTCTATCTTTTCTCGCGCAAGGATAAATTGGTTCCGTGGCAAGATGTCACGCAACATGTCGAGACTGCAAAGGAACGTGGAATTGATGCACGTTACGAATTATTTGAAGAGAGCGAACATGTAGCACACATGCGGGTGGAGCCAGAGAGGTATTGGGCTTCGGTGCAGAATATTTGGGCGGCCGCAATCTCCAAGGAGAAAGTCGAGGTATCAGACGCTGCTTGAATAACTATTGGTTTCTGTTGAACAATCTGCCTTTACATTGACACGTAGTCTGAGAGAAGATGAGGGAGAAAAGATGTAATAAGTTCGCTAGGACAAATCTAAGATAAGTGTGACACTAATTCGTTTTACAAGGGAGATAGAGATTTTGATTATCAGCTGCGAGGGAGCATTAGGAGATAAGTAAGATGAGACGAAGAACACTGACTCGGAGGTCATACTAGATAAACGAGGTTGTTTAGTTTTAATTCGTTTTCGTCTGGTAAGGTCAGACCGGTGCAGTCGAAGGACCGGCTGCAGGACTGGGTGAAGTCCGCAAAAAGCAGCCTGTGCTCCAAGGATCTACAAAGACAAACCTTCAGGGCGTGCGGTGCCACACTGTCACAGTATGTAGTTGTCAACGGTGATGCCCACTGAAATGAAATGAACAAGTGCACGGAGAAAGCTTAGTAATCATTATTGTGCAAAATCGCAGTTCTTATCTCAACCTCGCATCTTGAACTATCTACATGCATGCATACATCTTACATTCGTGTCTACAAGTTTGCGGGAGATCTGATTGTCGGAACAAGTGGAGCCCCACAAACTTGAGAACACATGTTGAGCAAAATCTTTGATTGGTCGCTTCTAGTCAAAACGTTTGCACGCCACTCGATGAAGCTCATCGACCATCGACACAGCTGCCAGGAGTTGGACCAACGCCTACTTCGATGTCGTCTGCAACTCCAAAGCCTTCTCCACGCCACTCCTCAATGTCTCTATATCTGCCCCATCACCTTCAAGCGACCCTGCTACTCTCTCAAACACCCTCGCAAATCCCTTGAAAACATCTGCTTCTCCTCCTCCCACGAACTCTGCAAGCCCTTCCATCTCAGCTACGAATCGGTAGGCTTTCGGGATTCCTTCTGGGACTGTTTGGATGAGTCTGCCCATCAGGGCTGGTTGGGAGATGCTGAGTTCTTTCATTAGGGCGTCAGCTGTTGCTGGTGAGGAACGGTGGGCAGCTGGGGTGATTTGTTGATTATGAGGTGTGGATTCGAGTAGAGAGCAAGACTCACTCAGCATCATCGTCATGAAGAGGCCTATGGAGCCTTTCTTCATCATCTGTCACCACCACCAGCTTTCAACCTCACTCTCATATGTTACAAGAACGGATCACTCACAGACTCGCAAAGCTTCAAGGAACTCGCATCGCCTATTCCAGCTCCGGCGCCTTTCAATAATGATACCTTGAGTCCGTATTGGGACAGCGCGGCAAACTCTTCCAACACGTCTTCTGACCCTGATTCCGAACAGGCGTAGAAAGTTGGATCCCATCCTTCCCGCGGCGGTGTCCCTACTATCCCCGCATCGATGAATCCCATAGGGGTCTCCTTGAACAGCCCCCCAATGCGTTTTACCGTTTCGGGGTTTACAGCGTTACAGTCGACGAAAGCGCGCGGGGTATTCGGCGCAGAACTGGAATTAGGCACCGTGAGTACTTTGCAAATCTTTTGCGCAAAGGCAAATGCTTCTCCTGGAGGCACGATGCTTAATATCCAGTTTGACTTGGATAGGAGAGTTTCGAGGGGGACGTTTATCATCCCTGCGTCGAGGGCGCGTTGGTGGGCTGAGGAGGAGCGGCCGTCGAGGTTGGTGTAGACTGTGCAGCCAGCTCGGACGAGGCGTTTGGCTATTGCAGAGCCCATTGCTCCTGCTGAGACGACGGCGACGGCTGGCATTGGTATTAGTATTGTGCGTGGGGTGGAATTTTCGGCGGTCGTTTTGGAATGGGGGTTGGTTGGTGAAGTTCTCATTTATGGTTCGTATGTCTTTATCATTAATATTCATGGTTCCGTGATTTACACTGCGGAGGTCCGTACTATGCACGTGTGGTTATTTTTGTTTCTGGTGGGATTTAGACGCAAAGCTGTTTTCGCAAGATCGCGTACAGGAACATACTCAGCTGTAATACGGGGGCAGAGACAAGTACGTCGCGCTGCAAGACACAATCAAAGTGTTGACTGCTCTGTCCTCTACAGCGGAGTCGGATGGCTGTCGGCATGATAGTGGATAGCCTTGCTGCTCTTGTCACCAATCGTTTACTATCAAACCTAGCGCACTGAGAGAGTGTGACCTGGAGTTCCTGCCAAAGTACTGGCTGATATGTTATTGTTAGTGAAATTAATGGCAATCAAAGAAGTTGAACCTGTCGATCGGAAGCGGGACAAAAGCAGATTGCATACGAGATTTCCGAGTTCAGATATGCCGACTGATAGTACTTCGTGTAGGTACCTGGTAGTCACTCAGAGCTGGTAAGTACTGTGATACCATCATTATTTAATCCTACGTGACCTTGTAGTAGAACAATACAACATTAGGATTAATGCGTCTTCGGGTTTATTACACACCAGCATTTTGATAGGCGACTTTACGAAATAAGTAAGTCGGGTCCCACTCGAACTTCATTTGAAACGTTGATGCACAATTACCAATGCTTTCACCTACTATAAAGAGGGACATTCAAGGGATGACCGACTTCCTTCTATCAAGATTTGACCACTGGAGGCTAGGTAGTTGACCAGGTCCACCTTATTACCTGTCTATTTGCATACCTGCATCACTGATATGTCAAGGACTTGTGTATCGTGTCGGTTGAATACTTGCTGTTGCGGGCCGACAGCTACATCCTCCCCCTCAGCAGACTGGCAGGCCCACTCAAAAAAGGCCTCAAAAAAGGCCTCAAAAAACGTGCACAACGGATTATTTTCTGCACGCGCATGTTACATCCTGCATGTCATGCTGGTCATGATTCACATCGCCCTTGTTATATTTTATGTCCGTCACTGGGAACACCATGTAACTTTCTCTTTCACACCAACAAACAATGATTTCTGGCCTGTGGTGCTGAGTGCTTCACTGCAGGCGTTCTATACCGTACGTGTCTACCGTCATCCTAGCAATACACCGATTATATGACTTGATCCAGATATACACGGCTGTTCTACTCTTCCTCACTCAACAGCTTGCAATTTCAAGAACACTTGTACGCCGTCTCAAACTGACTGCTATTCACGACATCTCTGGTGCATGGGTAGGCCTTGGCTCTGCGCTCAGTAGCGTCTGGCGACAAACTGACATCCCCGCCTCCTGGTGGACGACTTCTGCTGTGGCAGCCTACCTTGCGAGCATAACCGTGTTGCACGTCACCTCTTCCACTCTCTTACAATTTCAAACATTCAATACTTCTATGACGACTTCGGTGCCAACAACACTAGGGTGGCCAGACGATTCATCGTACGGCTCTTCCGCGAACCTGGGACTCATTACCCCGTCCCTGCCAGTTGTCAATCATTTGACAGGTCTGGTATCTGCAGGGTTATCTAACACCACACTCTACGACACCCTCAAAACAAACGCTATAGCGGGAAATGCAACCGTGAACGCAACGACGGTAACCTCGCGTTGCGGATTGATCCCAAATGTGACATACTCTGCGAATACCAGCACGGCGATTGTTCCGTTTGGGCCGAATTCCTCTCGCGTGCTTAATGCGAGTACTCTCTGTCAGTAGTGATTATGGTGATGTTCATCACGCTGATAATGCTATAGGGCCAGACCAGGTGCATATAATTCCATGGATGGAATATGAAGATCCTTACAACGAAGTCACGGAGGTAAGCGTTCTTCGCGCCCAGTAGAAGCTGAATATCGATTTGACTCTAGCTTAATGGTGTCTATCTTATGGTCTCCACATCATTGGAGCTTGAGCCTTCAGTTCGAGATGAGGTCGCTATTAACATGACTTGGGGTATGGTTGCTTGTTTGTGATGCAGCTACGATAACAATACGTTCTGCAGCTGTTCCCGGCATTGTCACTCCATACATCATCCACGTCTATTTCATACAGTGCTCGCTGTTAGCAAACACTGCAGATGGGGTAGTAGACATGCAAACCAACAGTCTACTAAGTTCTATATCCATATCGCAGCTATCTACGCAATGGGAAATGAATCAATTCGAATGGTCAAATACTAGTTGGCAAGCACAAGTGGGTCATACAGCGCTCGTTTTGACGAGCTATAAAAGCTTAATGATTTATTGTCAATTCTAGGTCGGCAGTGCTTTAGCCACCCCGGACAGCAGTAGCGGTATTATATTTGGTGGTACACCTTCACAAATCACCGAACTTTCTGTTGCGGACGAGTAGGCTGAAGCTTTCCTTGACTCCACTGCTTAAAATGTCTCACATGCGGCTTCTTTTAGGTATATCATGTCATTAGTGGGCTTGAATCTCACCGATGAATATTCACAATTCATATATGACGGTGCTGTTCCGATTTCTAATTTCACTTTGAGACCGGATCAACTAGAATTTGCGATCGCGAGAGCAGCTGCACAAGTCATCTGGTTAGGTAAGTGGTACATAGTGTTTGACGGCTTCCTGTTCTCACTCGCTCTGTGATACGTGCTTAGCGGGACAAATGGGCACGTCCAATGGAGGAATCCAACCTGGCAATGGG
The DNA here is from genome assembly GCA_016695475.1 of Suillus decipiens. NCBI lineage: Eukaryota > Fungi > Basidiomycota > Agaricomycetes > Boletales > Suillaceae > Suillus > Suillus decipiens. The sequence goes on along the minus strand of MU173069.1, from coordinate 33,658 downwards.
ACAGCCTATGTCAAGGAGGAGCTCATTGCCCTACGCCTCAATGTCAGTGAACTGCATAGATACCATTTTTAATCGACTGATGAAGCCTGTTGTAGATCAACCTTCTTCCCGTGAGTTCATGATGGTATCTGTGTAATGACTATTTATCGAAAATGGTTCTAGTTGGCTTTCGCGGCATCTGCATCGGTGATCATGTTGGGACTGGCGCTACATATGACAAGAGCGTTCAATGCATCGCATGATATCCAGGCTGCTATCCCAGACATAGGTGTACTGCAACTCTTGTGGTTGGGCCATCGTTCAGCCTCTATCAATGAAGCCCTAGAAGACGTGCAGCATCCAACAGAGGCCAATTTGCGACGAGCTGGCATGATAGATGTTTGCCTTGCCAAGACGATGTCCGACGAGGAAAAGTTGGGGAGTTCAACTGATAGTCTCTCCTGGTGAGATCGACTACCAACATGTCGATGGGATATGATTTAGGTTTGAGAATAGAGGGTTGGCGAGCTGTGGCTTATTGATGTCCTACGTGACGCGCTCATGAGGGTAAGTTCACCGTCGAGTTACTGCATGTTGTTTCGTTACAGCTATCTTTATATCCATAGGCTAGAATCTAGAAAATTCACTTAGCCGCTTTTGTTTATTGTTGGAGCGAGTGCCAGTACAACGACTGCCGACGTATCATTAACATGCATGAAAACCGTCAACATATACCAGAAGCTGCGAAACAGCAATGGGTCACAATCGAGCTCCTCGGCTCTATCGATAGCTAGGCCGCTTGTACCTATTGTTGGAGCAATACCAAATAGGCGCCCTATCCATATGAAGATAGCTGAACGACCGACGATTTTCATTGGTTGATTCGGTAAGTACACATATGTAAACCACGTCATCCGTAACTCTGATCATACTAGGCGCCGCGTACACGAACAGTCCCAGCTTGTACAACACATAAAGGGTTCACATCTACTTCAGTCTCCATCTTCGCCCTGAAGTCCGCCAATCTTCTTCGAGGCCAAAAGTCACCTAATTCTGAAGCCACGTGGCACTTGAGTCGCTTCAGCGGGAAGATCATTCATTCATCATGGGTCACGTCTGGTCAGTATACATTCGCGATGTTTTTCCTCCGTCGACGCAGTTTCATGCGTCTGACGTCCCAGACATGACCGGGAAGGTTGTTCTCGTTACCGGTGCCAATGCAGGGATAGGCAAAGAGACCGCCAGAGTATGTCTCCCATCGATGTACTATTTGCCTCGTCCTGACCCCTGACGATTTCATCGTTAGGTCCTCCTCACAAAGAACGCCAAGGTTTACATTGCTTGTCGTGACAAGACCAAGGGTGAAGACGCTATTCGAGACCTAAAGGAGAGCACCGGAAAAGAAGCGTGTTTCTTGCAACTCAACTTGGCAAACTTGAGGTCTGTCAAGGCTTCCGGAGAAGAGTTTCTGCGGTACGCTTGCATTGTATTTTTTGAGTAACAAGACAGCCGACAATTTTCTCTAGGAGGGAACCTGTACTCAACGTTCTATTCAACAATGCGTGAATGTTGCCTAACTTGTCGTGTCATCGTCTGCTCATATGTTGCTCAGTGGGGTAATGACTCCTCCTATCGAGATGTTGACGGACGACGGTTATGACCTGCAATTTGGCACGAATGTCCTTGGTCACTTCTACTTCACGAAGATCGTTATGCCTGCGCTCCTAGCGGGTGCTGCGCGGTCACCTGACGGAATTGCGCGCATTGTGAACACGTCTTCTATCGCCCACTGGTTCGGTAGTCTGGACTACAACACGTTCAAGGACTCTCCCGCCAGGAAACAGAAGAGCGCCGGGGCGCTCTATGTACAAAGCAAAATGGTAAGTCTTGTCTTGATAATATCAGTTCCTTTCCTGAACTTCAATGTGAAAAGGGCAATGTCCTATTTGCAGCTGAGGTAGCTAGACGATACGGCAACCAGGGTATAGTATCGACAGCACTCAACCCTGGCGTTATCAAGACGGAGCTCACTCGTCATAATGGCTCTCTTTTTAAAATGTTGGCCGTATGTTATCAAATCATTCAACCTTCCAGAAGCTAATCGTCCGATATTTGTAGAACCTGGTTTTCCATGATGTATCATTTGGCGCGCTGACACAGTTATACGCTGGAACCACTGCAGAAGGAGCGTATCTTAACGGCAAGGTTAGCTCACCTTCTCTGTTGACGGAACTCCAACTTATATTCTGGATAGCATCTTGTACCATGGGCGCGCATTGGGATCGCACATCCAGAAGGGCAGGACCCGCAGCAGGCCTCAGAGCTATGGAACTGGCTCGAGGAACAAGTCAAGGACCTTTAGGTTCTATCGATTCTTAAGATGATCACCTTGATAATGTACGGTCATATAATTGTCTTCAACGTTTTAACACATAGATTTGTGTCAGATTTCATCTTTGGTTGGCTCGATATTTATGCTCAAGGCAACCACTCATTTTGAGTGATCACCTTTGAGGACATTCTGTGTATAGATCGTCTCATACATCAGATTCACGTTCTTGGATTATTGATATAGATAACAGTAAAAGTGCATACCACTACAATATCTCTAGCGTCCCGACCATGTCCGGAATAGAAGAGGTTTTTAACTTGTGCAATAATATTATGATCTAACGCAACAATCTTGTATTTTCCGCTGCGCTAACACGCCAAAACGTCGAGTCGTCGATCGCAAGGCTCGATCGCTCAGTTCCGAATCAACTGACTCCTGTGCTCCCTGCCAGGCGAATCCTGTAATGGAAACCTGGGCGCAGACCAATAACATTCCTCGCTCTAAACGTCATCAGCAACGTGAGATGGCTTTGCCAGGCCAGAGGGCTCCGCATAGTAGGAAGCTCGAAGAGATAACGATTTCACAGATGAACGAGCAAGAATGTCTCCATAGTAGGTCGTGGTGATGGAAACTGAACCAGCTTGTCTGTGATCAGCAGGTCATGAAGCCCGTCGGCCTTGCATTCATATATCTCCTGGTCTTGAGCGCAAACTTTGTTTGACTGCTGTGACACGAAATGTGATGCAAGGCAGATGCAGTTTCCAATTTGTGAAACGAGGTGTGAAGACAATGTTAATGTCTGACGGAGAAGAATTGTGGAGTTCAACTAGTGAGATGTCGGATGAAACAGTTGTGCGTCAGTATGAACGTGGCAGACGTGTGACATTACTGACCTCATCACGGTAAGTTCGCCCTCGAGTATTGCTGCTACTCGTTAATGGAAGAATCCGTTATGGTAACATTGATGTCGTTGCATTGATTCGTTATCCTGTTTGCGTGAGTGGCTCATTGGCGTAAGCTTTTGGCAAGCTCATGTGTTAAAGGGATATATAGGAAATCCCGTGATATTTCCCAAGTGCCATGATATACTTCCCACGATTGATAGTATGAAAATAATTCGGACCAATATACATACCTCTAGAGTCTAGGCTGGAAATTCCGACTATGACTACCAGAAATTTAGCTGAGCGACATCCGTCTCCGAAGGGCTCGAACTTCGCATTCAGGGATGCGAGCCAATCACAGCTAGAAAAGACAATGACACAGTCGAATAAAGACTCGCATCATCAACGGATAACAGCAGGGATACCAGAGAGGGCTTTAGCACAACATCTTGCGAAGAAAATTTCATAATCTGACTGATTTCATACAAGCAAAGAAGTAAAGATTTAATTCAATTAGCCACCTCTAATCTCTCCATCAGTCAACCTTGAGCAGAAAAATGAATTGCTCCTGTGCAGTATGTCTACGTCCACGTCCAGAGACCATGATGCTCCAGCGCTATCCTGTGCGAAATAATATTTATCAGCAATACGCATCCGTAAATCTCGACTCGGAGAGGCCTGGGACTAATAGAAAAAAGTACGACTCACAACTGAAAGGAACACTCACAAATGCAACAACGATGTGAAGGCCCATTACGATCAAAATCCGTACGGCGCAAGGCGCCTAATGCACTTCGGTTGAGGCTTCCTCCATTCCTCCATCGGCGTCTCAAAGGAGACGAACGCATCCTGGATCGTGAGTGGAGGTTCACAACATCGGTCAACAAGATCATTGACTTCTGCTGGTGCACCCATGGCGTTCCGCGGGTCCCGCGGTGGACGTGGATCCGTCGGGCCGGGGCCATGGAGGGGCCAAGTAGGAAGATAGCATATTTCCTGAAAGTAGATCATGCTTAGTCCGGTGGGCTAGGAAAAAAGGTATCTAGATCCCACCTCTGGGCCGCAGGCGGGTCGGCATTTAATCCATATACTCCAATCTAACCAAGCGATCAACTTCATGATGTCTTGTCTCCAGCCATTCATTATTTGAGCCACATTAAACTCCCTATTAAGTTCTATGGGGAAAAGGATGTCGAGCCCGCTCATGACACCAACAGCCCACATATTCGTAGTGACACGACAGATTTCTCTCGTCGTGTCCTCGACGGCTTTGAGTAACAAGCGTTCCGAAGACGTCATCAAGGGTATTTGCTTTATCATCTCGGTAGTGTGCGTTGTGGTGCATAACTTGAAAATTGGGGATGCCCACTGCGACGGATGTATGCCTGGAGTATCTGCGCTAGGGACAACGGTAGTATCCAATAGATATGGTGCAAGCATGATGCGGAGCTGAGTCTGCACGAGCTTTGCTCGCTGAAGGAGTACTTGCGAGTCTGATGAGGTGAAATTGAGGAGATATTGCATCAACTCGAGCCGATCCGCATATCGATCAACGATGACGTGGGTGAGGGCCTTCCAGTCGATGCCGCTCCCCGGGTCTGGTCGACTGATGACTTCGGTGAGCTTTCTCTTTACTTGCGATAGGTCCTCTGACGAGATTCCAAACACACGGTGGTCCCGCCGTTCAAGACCCGCGCGAACTGGGATGAGGGAAGGTGCCAGTTCGATGTCATACAGTGAGACAAGACCGGTCAGGTCGAGCACAATGCGAGATTCTCCTGGGTAATGGCGGTGCCATGAGCCAGAGTGCATAGCTTCAAACATGCGATCCCCTGTGCTCAGGAATGAATGACGTCAGTCATATTGGAACATGCGAACGAAATACTGACAGACATTAGGGGGGCTATCGTACATCGATAAGACACGGAGATGCAGGAAAGATACTACTTCAACACCAACTGTAAAATCACACAACATAACTTCACTAGAATGTCGTCAGTCGGACGTGCAATACGGAATAAGAGAATACGCACAAGTCAAGTTCCATCCTGGAAATCTGAGAGTCAGTTACATGCTATAGCAAGATCTGAGTCGCTAACCTTGCGAAACCATCAATTCCGAATTCCTTTCCCCACCGACAAAGATCTTTAATCCGTGACTTTTCATCAAAGTGTCGCTCAGGCTGCACTTCTCCCCAGGCTACTATATCCTGCGTATCCATCGTACCCTCGGGTACCTTAGCAGCACTACTTCCATCAAAGTACAAGACTTTGAGAGGTCGGGTTGCTGCCAGCGTCAGGAGCCAGCCACCCTCATGTCCACGAACGAAGATAAGAGAATGCTCCGGGTCCGTAGCGGTCCACTCGGGTCCACTGGGTGTCGTATTGCGGGCGGTGCCGTGATAAATCAAAGTACCGGTTGGAATTACTCCCGGCACTATGTTATGTCCTATGACAAGGAGGAACATTTGTCCAGCATCAGAAAACCGGCGGGAAGTGATACATACCATTACGATATCGAGTATTTGGCCAATGCTGTAAGAGTGAATGAAGAGTGTCGAAGATCAAGTTCCCTGTTGCGTTATCGGGAGGACCTTCGTCAAACCTCCATTTCTCGGTCTTGGAATCCCAAATATATGAATGTGGTTTGTCATTGTTCAGGTTGGTGATATCCAAGGGTCGGACGTAAGTTTCCCCAGCAGCGCTGACGGGAAATTGTTGATCATGGAGAGCTAGAGCTGCTGACCCTAGGCTCAGGGCTGCCACGAGGGACTGACAGCGCATTGTGAAAGCTGTCGGATTTAGAGATATTGATGTTATCGCATCTTTATCACAGTCAAGGTAACATGTTGCTGCGGTTTGCTGCGGGCCATTTTGAAATCATGTAATGAACGTGTGGCGCAGTTGTGCTTCACCTATGCCCACGGTACAGCATTATTGTATACCCTTATTAAATCTTGTACCACACGCGTATACCACAGTATTCTGCGCTCCACCAGTGATACCCGTCCGTAAACCTCAAGAGACCTGGGACCAACAGGACAAAAAGTACATTTAAATAACTCACAACTGCAGGAACGATGTGAAGGTCCATCATGATCAAAATTCGTATGGCATAAGGCACCTGATGCACTTCGGTTGAGGCTTCCTCCATTCCTCCGTTGGCACCTCAAAGAAGAAAAAGGCACCTTTAATTTCGGGTGGAGATTCAGTAAGATACTTTGCTTCTGAAACATCCGTGATATTCTGCGGGTCCCACGTAGGTGGTGGATGCTTTCGCCCGGGGGCATTGTTAGGCCAAGTAGGAAGACAGCACATTTCCTGGAAGCAGATCGTGCTCAGTCTGGTGGGCTAGGAAAGAAGTTATTTAGATATCACTTCTGGGCCGCAAGGGGGTCGACATTTAATCCATGTACTCCAGTCTAACCAAGACGTCAGCTTCTGTATGTCTTGTCTCCAATCATTCATTATTTGGGTGATATCGGGCTCTCCACCTAATTCAACAGGGAAAAGAGTGTCGAACTCGTTCATGACACCTACAGCCCACATTTTTGTAGTGACACGGCAGACTTCTCTCGTTGTCTCCTCGATGGCGCTCAGCACTAAGTGTTCCGAAGGTGTCATGAAGGGTATTTGGTTTATTATCACGGAAGTGTGTGTCGTGGCGCATAGTCTGAAAATTGGGGACGCCCACTGCAAGGCCTCTACGCCTGAAGTGCCTGCGTCAGAAACAACGGTGGAATCTAACAGATACGGCGCAAGTGTAACACGGAGTTGGGTTTGGGTGAGCCTCGCTCGCTGAAGGACTTCTTGTGAATCTGATGAGGTGAAATTGAGGAGATGCTGCATCTAATCAAGTCGATCCGCGTATCGATCGATGATGACGTGGATAAGGGTCTTCCAGTCAAGGCCACTATTTGGGTATGGCTGACCAATAACTTCGGTAAGCCTTTTCATCACATTCGATGTCGTCTGATGATATTCCGAGCACGCGGTGGTCCCACCGTTCAATACCCGCGCGAACTGAGACAAGGGAAGGTGCCAGTGCGATACCATACAGTGAGACAAGACCAGTCAGGTCGAGCACAATACGAGAATCCCCTGGATAGCGATTGTGCCATGAGCCGGAGTGCATGACTTCAAATATGCGAACCCCTGCGCCCAAGCACATAAAACGTCAGTCGCATTAGAACTTGGGAGAAAATACTGACAAGAATCTGAATCCAATGGAGGAAGGGAAGGAAGGTGGGGAGAAGGAGACGATGAAAGAAATGGAATGGGAGGAAAGTAAGGGTCTTCGTCCTTCGGTAAAAGTCGGACATGCAGGCAAGATACTACCTCAACACCAGCCGTAAAATCACACAACATAACTTCACTAGAGGGTCATCAGTCGGAAATGCGACACACAATCGAAAGTATGCGCACAAGTCCATTTCCATTCTAGAAATCTGAGCATCAGTTATATACCATGACGAAATGAGTCGCTAACCTCGCGAAACCGTCAATGCCGAACTCCTTTCCCTACCTACAGAGATCTTTGATCCGCTGTCTTTCATCGAGGTATCGCTCAGGCTGCACTTCTCCCCAGGCTACTATATCCTGTGTATCCATTGTACCCTCGGACATCTTAGCGGCACTACTTCCATCAAAGTACAAGACTTTGAGAGGTCACATTGCTGCCAGTGTGAGGTGCCAGCCACCTCCATCCTTTGCACGGGTGGTGAAAGCGATAGAATGTTCTGGGTCTGTAGCTGTACAGTCTGGCTCACTGGGTATTGTATTACGGTCGGTGCCGTGGTAGATCAAAGTACCGTTTGGAATCACTCCTGGTACTATGTTGTGTCCTATGGAAAGGGGGTCATTTTTCCAGTGTTAGCAAGCGGCGGCGACATACCATTACGATACCGAGTGTTTGGCCGATGTTGCAGGAATGAATGAACGGTGTCGAATATCAAATTCCTTGTCGCGTTCTCAGGAGGGCCTTCGTCAAATCTCCATTGCTCAGTGTTTGAACTATATGAAGGTATATTTTAGTTGACGATATTCAATAGTGGAACGTAAATTTGATCAGCGGTATTGATAGGGAATTGGCCACGTAGTGCTAGAGCTGCTGACCCTAGGCTCAGAGCTGCTACAAGGGAATAAGAGCGCATTGTGAAAATTGCTGGAGAGATATTGATGTGATGGCATCTTTATCAAGGCAATGCTTGCGGCGGCGGCACTACGGTGTAGGCGTCTCATGATGGATGAGTTGACCAACTCTGAGCCTGTTGTGTACTAAAAATTATGTAATGCCGGTATCCAATGAGCGAGGCAACTTCCGCGCTATGCCTGCTCCGCCAGCACCTTCACCTATTCATCTGCTACGCTCACATTCCAGCGCACTGAGCACTTTGTTTATTTCGACGGACAACGAGAGAATCTACTCTGGAGACAGCGCAGGACAAGTCGTCGTAACTTCCACGCGCTCATTGCGACCACTTGCATCATGGAAAGCTCACACTGACTCGCTGTTAGGCATTGAAGAATGGGGTTCTCAAATCATAACGTGAGTAGATATCTTGTAATTAATAATTTCCAACTTGATCGTAGTAGGGATAGGTTTTGTGCCTTTTGGTCATCATATCGATATTGCACTCTGAACGCCGACTTCGATCGCTTGAATTCGGCCGTGGATACTTGAGATACATCAAACGCAGTAGCTCTCGTCACTGCCTCAACTGAAGGGGACCAACATTCTCCAACACGTACACGCCATACCAGACGAAGCGCCATATTGCGTGATCATACAACCATTTTGTACAGTTCCGCATCCTGAATCTACCTTGACTGACCTTTCAAGCAACCTGCATTCGCAGTCAAGACCCCTCCCACTCTGAACAAGGAACATCGTTGATGCTAAATTGCCCAACATCAAGGTCTCGCTGGAGACAAGCGGATCAGCAGGATTCCAGCCACAACATAACAGCTAAACATACGTAGGCGATGATTTAAAGTTGTCTCAAGAATAGTCTTCAGTAACTCTGCCTTTGCCTGAGAGCTCAAAGATTCTTCTCCTCCTTAAAGCGTTTGAAAGTTTCTGGTACCTTCCCCTTGAAGGGTCCAAATGGTAACTTCGCCATCTAGGTAGATGGCTTTCCTTCATGTGCGCTGGTGGTAGTGGTCACAGCTTCTTCATACACCTGTACGACAGCGCTGACACCTCCGCGAGGATCGACACGCTCACAACCTGCAAACAGTGGGCAAGGACTTGGATCAGCACGGCTCGAGCTCCAAGGTGGATCGACACGCTCAATTATGTGAGATGGCACACGTCACGATTGATCAATTACAATCACCAGATGGCATGGAGTTGATTTTTTAATTTGGGTTCCTTAGAACGGCGCGCAATAAATCCCGTGACCTTGTCGAATTCAGACACACCGCCCGCCTCAAAACCGCTCACTCGAGCGCGCACCCTTTTTCCAGAGCTGTTATAGATTACCGGATTTTCCTGAGTATTTGAAGGATGGTAGTTTTTCCTGCATTTGCTCGTAAGGATTCGAAAGCGACCAATTTTTTGAGGGCTCCATAAGGAAGGCAAACGTTGGAGCTCGAGGGCTTTCCCTAAACTGGTCAGGATCTATATTTGTAATCACACTGCCTGTCATACTACCACATTCGACACAACTGAAGTTCTTCCTCAAGATGTTCCGTCTTTAGACCAAATTGATGGCAAAATTTTGTGCCCTCTGAGTCCTTACCGCGCCATGAGTTTGCACAAGTCCCCCATAGTTGAACCTTGCGATTACATAGAACATAGAAGACAGTCAGTGGCTGGTTCCTTCATGATAAGTTTGAACCGCTTCCAGAAGAATTATGGATACCAGTTCCGATTCAAAAGCTATATATGAACATACCATTCTTGTGAAGCACGTGTGTTCTGTTTTATAAAAGGTGCTAACCAGGTGTCTTGCGCTAGTAGGTCCATCAGTGTCTACGTGGTGCACCACAGGGCATACTACACGTCACATACAGGGTACCTCACTTCCTCGCAGCTGATGAGCATAGCTTACACCTGACATCTACGCAGATCAGAGTCGATTCATCCCTGAACATGGCTAGTTCTCTTCACGCTTCAACAGTTTCCTGTCCTCTCGACATCTATGGTATTTAATTCTTGTTATCAAACAGTATCGTCAAACCCACTATATATCAAATAGGTATTACCATCGATTTCCGCAAGTCGAAAAAGAATGTAGAGTCTACTGAAGTATGCATCGGCAAGTTGCATTCGCCAATTGAACATGAAGCAGGGAGGGTTTTGCGTCACACATTTTCTTTACCCATGTACGTACTTGATCCCTACGCATGTTCTTACCTGAGTTGCCACTATGTTTTTTTCTGTCATAGGGAGCTTTCTCATCCCGATACATTTTCCTTACATGTGCGGTACAAGAAATGGTATGTGATGAAGCATGAAGATGTGTTCCGCATGTGTAATGCAAGCGAAAGACAAGGTGAAACATAATCATCGCATCTTGCCTTGATCGCTCATGAACTCAACCTCACATGCGTAGAATACATCAAGGTCCATAAAAGATTCACGATCGCTGTCAACCTTTCCGGGAATACAACAATCGAAGTAAGGATCCACCTCCAGCATTAAACCCGTCTAAATCCCGGATCAGCAGACTGAGCGGTCTGGCTCTTCCGATCAAAGCCTGGAGCTCCGGCCTACCACTTCCGAAATATTTCGCAAGTGTCCTCGGTGAGTAATGATGACCATAGAGTGTCATTCTTGAGGTTGACACTGCCCAAGGTTCCGAATTCTAGTGATAGGAAATGTATTTGGTTTTCTTGGATCTTAGGCCAGTGTTGATGACACGCTTTTAATAGACTGGTGTTGGCAAGTCATCGCTGATCAACCACGCATTTGGAGTGGAAAAAACGGCAAGTTGAAACTGACGCTTCAACAAGCACAGCTACTCATACTGTCGATAGATCGCTTCGCACGACAAGCCAGGCGAGGCTAGCATCGACCATGAGTTCATCTCACCGCAGAACGACAAGTTTGTTCTCCACGATAGCAAAGGTTTTGAACCAAGGGACGAAGACAACCTCCGAATAGTCCGAGATTCCATTGAGCGCCGGAGGAACATGTCTACTCCGGAGCATCAATTACATGCTATTTGGTGAGTATTATGTTCAATCATTCTGTATGGTGGATTGATCAAATACCTGGAAGGCTTTGCTTTGAAATACCTCGTGCAGACGCACGTTTGCTAGAGACAGGAATGGAGGAATTCCTGACATTGAAAAGTAATGGGACGCTGGGAAACAGTAAGTAAATCGATAACTATTTCTCCGCTATGTCGAAGCTTACATTTGGTCAAAGTTCCCATTGTTGCCGTTCTCACTAAATACGATAAGCTCATCGACCGCATGGAGCGAACTCTAGATGAAACCTCTCTCAATGGGCTGAGCGACGAAGCCATCAAGGAACTCGCCAAGAACAAAACAGAAGCAGAGCTGCAGGATATCTGCATCGGACCTTTAAAGAAAATTGCGGGGCCCGATATTCCCCATGCCAAGATCTCTAGTATGTACCAATATTCAGACAGGTTCATGCGTACATCTGAAACGTAATATCGCAGCCCACAAAGGCTATAAGGAGACACTCGCCAATCTGATCCAAATAACTGAAGACCGTGTCAGTCAGCATTCTGCGCCTGAGGCTGCGGTGATGACCTCCATCGCTCAGCGAGTGCATCCTGGACTCAAAATAAAGGCATCGATCGAGTGAGTCTTGCTCACTTCATTCTTATCTTGTTATTTACACAGCGTCAGGGTTGGCAAGAGAAGTCTGTTCCAGTTCTGCGTTGATAATTACCGAATACAATCTAAATCTTCATGTCTTTCAGGATATTGGAAGGCGCTTGCATCAAGCACGACATTCAAGAACCACAAGACGTAGGATTGTCTATATGTGCTCCACACTGACATTGTCAGAGTGTGGAACTTCTACGACCCTCATCTTGCAAATGTTGTCGTCGCATTCGTCCTAACGTGGTTTGTGCATAGTACTTGCACGATCCAGAGTTCAGAGATTGATGGTGAAAATGATTGATGGACTAGACGTCGAACCAATAGCTAATCCCACCAAGACCATGTAGGCCGGTCTTTATGTGATGGATGAATTGTTATCTCATTAACTGTTGACAGTACTATTGGACTATCTACGGTGGTAGCCGTTATTGCGGGCATCGTGTCCGCCCTGTCGGGACCTGCAGCTCCCATTTTAGTACCAATCGCAGCAAGCGCAGTGCTCGCCAAATGGTTTTACGATGTATACCAGATATCGTACGCACCACTATTTTTTCGTGAGCGAAAGGATATCGACACTTCTTCCTCAGCCACACAGTGCTTCAGCGCTTCATGTCCTACATCGTCCACTTAACACTTGTGCTGCAAACACTTCATCTCGTGTCAGAGAGCCAAGAACGAACTCACTTGTAGGGTTATCAAGCTTGCAGTCGCTTCCTACCTCGCCTCCCCGATGAGCGGAGAAGTTTATACTCGGATTCAGGAGTATGATGGGCGGTTGACCATCCTGGAACGCGCAGATTGATCCGCCTGCTAAGGCGCCCAAAGCTCGTGTGATATCCTTAGCCTTGCTTCGAGGAACGTCATGGCAATGTCCGGTGTTCTCTTCTACGCCGGAGTTCGCCGAATAAAAACTCCCAAGGGCAAACGCATTTGGTGTATTGCCCTGGCTTATGACGATTCTTGTGTTGCAGGGGAACGATTATCAACCCACGCGCCGCCGGAGGCAAATTAGAAGGCTTTCAAGGAGGCACTGGTATCGAGCTATAACGAGACGTTGGTGAGTTTTCCATATCGCCAGTGGATACAACTAATGTTTATTTCTCAGGGAAAACTGCACAAATTTCGTCAAATTGTCATACATCGCTATATACTGTCCAAGTTATTGAGTTTCAGTGCGTGGTGGTATAATATGATTATTTTTCTGTCATCCGCATATTTATATATTGCTCTGACAAAATGCTAGGATGCCGCAGATTAGCTTCACTGACTCCTGCAATATGTTGATTATATTCTGTTATATCGAGAAAATTATCCAGGAGCGTTGTGAATTAAGGCTGTCCGACATCTGAGTCTATGCTATCACATGAAAACTCGAAACTTCACCGCCTGTTAACACGTATACTTAAGTGACGCTACAGGCTTCAGCTA
>MU173069.1:7460-18543 GCA_016695475.1 Suillus decipiens | reverse complement strand
ACGGCTGCATCACCCCCCTCCAACCGTCATGGACAGGCGGGAACAATAACTCAGATATCGAACGTCGTATCCGTCGGGTATGGGCCGAAGATGCTCTCGTGCACTCCAAGACTACAACTGATCCGGGTCCATCAAACTTTCCAAACACCTCGTTTTCTGTAACAAATGCAGCAAAGTTGAGCAACTCGCTGCATTCTTCGACGGTCGCGGTATCAAATGTGTCGCGCTCACGGGTAGTGCAGAAGTGCGTAAATGCGGATCAAATCACCATCTTGATGGGTTCTTGAAGACGGGTCGCTTCTTGGACTTTCCGCCCATGATTAAGCATATGTTCATTGTTGATGAGCCGAGGAATATGATTGATTTTTTGCATCGTGCTGGTCGTGTGGGGAAAGCAGGGAAGGTGGTGGTGTTTGGGAGGGTGAAAGGGAGGGGTTAGGGCTATTTCTGGATTGGTGGTGGTGGTGGGTTGTTTACGACTGGTACGGTCATTTCGAGTGATGTTATGTGCATTATCCATGGGCATCTGATAATCCCTCCTCAAGTACTCACAGTTTTTGCATATTGTACCTTCTACATGTGGCAACCGTCGCATATCACACAGAGCCTTTGCTTTTCTTTGCTGAATTAATCTCTGGTCACAGTTACATCGCTACAGAAGTACGCCTAGGTTAAAACAATTTGCACTAAGAAATGTTGCTCAGAGGACCGCTACTGAGGCCTGAGTAGTTGCTGCGGCGTATACCGAGGCTGGTTGAGGTGAGTCTAGATCGATTGCTATCGAATATTCTACATTGAAAAGCGGATACGATGCGTCGATGTTCCTCCCTCAGGGCACGCTACATATATATTCTGAGACGGAAGAGCGACGATAAGGATTTTCAAGGTCTTCTGGTGCATTGAGAGAGTCATCTGAGACGTCAATATCAGCAGACTCTCGAAAATTCCATCATGGAATAAGTATTAACTTAATGAAGATGGGTCATGGTCACAGTGGTATCAGCCTGAAGCGAGAACGGAGGGTTTGGACATGTTCTTGTACATACGAAGCAACATAGGCAACTGCGTCCGCTCGCATTTTCTTCAGTCTCCATCTTCACCCTGAAGTTTTTCGAGCCCAAAAGTCCTCTAATTCTAAAGCCAATAGGCAAAGAGACCGCCAGAGTTTGTTTCCTATCGATGTACTATTTGCCTCGTCCTGACTCCTGACGCTTTTATTGTTTGGTCCTCACAAAGAACGCTGAGGTTTACATTTCTTGTCGCGACAAAACCATGGTGAAGTTGGACTCTGTTCGCGACCTGAAGGAGAGCACCGGAAAAGAAACGTACTTGGAACTCAACTTGGCAAACTTGAGGTCTGTCAAAGCTTCCGGAGAAGAGTTCCTGCGGTATGCTTGTATTGTATTTGTTTTGAGTAACAAGACAACTCACACTTCCCTCTAGGAGGGAGCCCGTACTGGACGTTCTCTTCAACAATGCGTAAGTGCTATCTAACATGTCGTGTCATCGTCTACTCACATGCAGACGGAGCTTTGTCGTCATTATGACTTCTTTACCAGAATAATAGACGTATGTTATCAGATTATCCAACCTTCCTGAAGCTAATCGTTCGATATTTGTAGAACATGATGTGACATTCAAATTTTGTTCGGTGATCCAGTCTTGACTACATTATTCTATGCCCAAAGAATCAGTCACTCGTCAAGAGATTGATGTACTCAATCAAGGCTCAGCGCTCAGAGAGTACAGAAGGTATAGTATTGGCAGTAGGAGTCAATTGCCATAGTAGAAATATAGTCACAAAGAACTAAAAACATACTCAATAATATTTTGCTAACTTCTGCCAATTGCCAACTCCTTTCTGCCCCCGACACTACATAACGTTACGGTAAGTTCGCCAAGTCACCGCAAGTATTGCTCCCACATGCTGATGGAAGAATCTATTATGTAAATTTTAGTAACATCCTTGATGAACCTTGCGTGAGTGGCTTACGCGGCCTACTAGTACTACTACTGTAAGCCTTTGGCGAGCTATCATAATTAAGTTGATCGTAGTTCGGAAAGTGAGAGATAGGTTTTGCGCCTTTTGACCGTCACCGTGGATGGTGGTTCAGCATCGCTGTTGTCGACATTGTCGATATTGAACGGTTCGGCGGCTCGGCCCATCATTACACAGAGAGCTTGACAAATAAATTAACGTTTGACGACCGACGATTTTCATTGGTTGATTCGGTACATAGTATATGTAAACCCACGCCTCCGACGTGACTCTGATCATAGGAGTAATTTCATCGCGTACGCGAACAGTCCCGCCGCATAACATATAAAAAGCTCGCATTTCCTTCCGTCTTCATCTTCACCCTGAAGTTCGCTTTTCTTCGAGCTCAAAAGCCGTCTAATTCTAAAGCCACCACTTGAAAAATCCTTCATTCATTATGGGTCACGTCTGGTCAGTATACGTTCGCGAGACTTTTCCTCCGTCGGCGCAGTTCCATGCGTCTGACGTCCCAGACATGTCCGGGAAGGTTGTTCTCGTCACCGGCGCTAATTCAGGGATAGGCAAAGAGACTGCCAGAGTGTGTCTCCCGTCGATGCACTATTCACCTCGTCCTGACTCCTGACGCTGCCATTGTTAGGTTCTCCTCAACAAGAACGCCAAAGTTTACATTGCTTGTCGCGACAAGACCAAGGGTGAAGATGCCATTCGCGACCTCAAGGAGAGCACCGGAAAAGAAGCATATTTCTTGCAACTCAACTTGGCAAACTTGAGGTCTGTCAGGGCTTCCGGGGAAGAGTTTCTGCGGTACGCTTGCGTCGTATTGTTGAGTAACAAGACAGCTGACAATTTTCTTTAGGAGGGAACTTGTACTCGACGTTCTATTCAACAACGCGTGAGTATTGCCTGACTTGTCGTGTAATTGTCTGCTCACATATTGCTCAGTGGGGTAATGACTCCTCCCGTTGAGATGTTGACGGACGACGGTTATGACCTGCAATTTGGCACGAATGTCCTTGGTCACTTCTACCTCACGAAGATTGTCATGCCTGCGCTCCTAGCGGGTGCCGCGCGGTCACCTGATGGGACTGCGCGTATCGTGAACACGGCTTCCAACGCCCACTGGTTCGGTAGTCTGGACTACAACACGTTCAAGGACTCTCCCGCCAGGAAGCAGAAGAGCGCCATGACTCTCTACGGTCAAAGCAAAATGGTAAGTCTTGTGTCCATAGTACCGACTCCTTTCCTGAACTTCGATGTGAAAGGGCAATGTCTTATTTGCAGCTGAGGTAGCCAGACGATACGGCAACCAGGGTATAGTATCGACAGCACTCAACCCTGGTGGCATCAAGACGGAGCTTACTCGTCATAACGACTCCTTTACCAGAATGATAGGCGTATGTTATCAGATTGTTCAACACTCCGAATGTTAATCGTTTGATATTTATAGAACATGATTTTCCACGACGTATCATATGGCGTGCTCACGCAATTATACGCTGGAACCACTGCAGAAGGAGCGAATCTCAACGGCAAGGTTAGCCCACCTTATCTCTTGACTGAAGTCGAACTTATACCCTGGATAGTATCTTGTGCCATGGGCGCGCATTGGGAACACACATCCAGAAGGGCAGGATCCACAGCAGGCTTCAGAGCTGTGGAACTGGCTCGAGGAACAAGTCAAGGACCTTTAAGTTTGATCGATTCTGAAGCTGATTATTTCGATAATATACGGTCATATACTTGTCTAGGGTGAATGGGTTTGTCAGTAGTTCATCGTTCGGTTAGGTCGATAACTATGCTTGGGGAAGTCCAGTTGTCTTGAGTAACTAGCCCCGAGGATATTCTTTAGGTATTGATCATCATGTCCACGTTCTTGGACGATTGATATAAATAATACCAAAAATGCATACCACTGCAATATCTCCAGCGTCCTGACCATGTCCAAAATAGAAGAAAGATCTTTGACTTGTGCAATGATATAACGCCAAAAGGTGTCCAAGGTATGGAAAGCCAGACCACCGTGCTCTACTTCCAAGGCTTCTACTTCTCAGAACCT
Organism: Suillus decipiens; assembly: GCA_016695475.1. Classification (NCBI taxonomy): domain Eukaryota; kingdom Fungi; phylum Basidiomycota; class Agaricomycetes; order Boletales; family Suillaceae; genus Suillus; species Suillus decipiens. The sequence goes on along the minus strand of MU173069.1, from coordinate 14,488 downwards.
TCCTAGTAAGGTAAATGGCTTCTATTGACCACCAAACACCTTGTGCGACTCGCGACTGTTCGAAAAATATTGACCTTCAGTTATTTAATGCGTGTGCAGGCCTGGAGCTTCGACTGCAAGAAATAGAAATATAACTTGTGAAAGCAGATGATGAGATAATTTGTGCTTGCGAAACATAAACCATGCCAAAACTCAATGATGCCTTCCAGATCTAAAAGTTTTGGCTCAGACAAATGTTCCACCTTGGTCACGGTGAACAGTGATCGCAGTGATTTAGACACACCTTTTATGTGCCCCGACAGCAAAGAATGTCGGTTCTCTTTGCCTGCAAAGTTCTTCTTGATCGCGAGTGCATTCTAAAATCACTGCAGATACTCTGTGCAGTGCCAGTCCACAGATCAGTGCTTGATATCGCAGACGAATCTACAAACACCGATCCATCCAATATGCAATGGACTGAGCCTGAAGAGGAACTACATAAAAACCTGTAGCAGGATCACGAGTCACAACACCCGATAAAATTAGTGTTTTGGACGCGTGTCCGAAAGTATGACTCACCTTGGAGCAAATATTAATGTTGCGACAACAATCTGCACAGGGGCTAAGACCAATTAAGATGAACCTCTAAGGAAGTTACCCATCAGTGACAAGGTGTGTTCTGATTGGAAAAAAAATGTTATCGGCAGGTTTCGAACCTACATAATCCAAGAAATAACAGATTTTGATTCTGTTGCAGCAGCCACCAGGCTAGACCAGTTGCGGTGAAGTTCCAAAGAAACCGTCCACGAGTGAATGTTAAGGTGTTCCGATAGAAAAAAGCTCGTCGTCGGCAGGTTTCGAACCGGCACAATGCAAGATAGAAGGACTTTGATTCTGTCGTAGCAACTACCAGGCTAGACCAGTTGCGGTGAACTTTCAAAGAAACCCATCCACGGGTGAATGTCAAGGTATTTTCCGATAGAAAAAACCTTGTCGTTGGCAGGTTTCAAACCTGCACAGTGGAAGAGAAACAGATTTTGATTCTGTTCTGGCAGCCACCTGGCTAAGACCAGTTATGATGAACTGCTAAAGAAATCATTTATGAACGAATGCCAAAGTGTGTTCCAATAGAAAAACACTCTAATCCAACATGTTTCGAACCTGTACAGTCCAAGGGAAACAGATTTTGATTCTGTTGTGGCAACCACCTGGCTAGGACCCGTTACGATAGACTTCTAAAGATACCATCTATGAGTAAATGTCAAGGTATGTTCCGATAAAAAAATTCTGTCGTCAGCAGGTTTCAAACCTGCGCAGTGGAAGAGAAACAGATTTTGATTCTGTTGTGGCAACCACCCAGCTAAGACCAGCTACGATGAACTTCTAAAGAAACCATTCATGAACGAATGCCAAAGCGTGTTCCAATAGAAAAAGACTGGTTCAGCAGGTTTCGAACCTGGGTAGTTCAAGAGAAACAGATTTTGATTCTGTTGTGGTAACCACACTGGCCAGGTTAAAGTCTTTAACTCTTTCACTTGGCGACCTACGAGACTTCCCAGGTTGAAAACTTATAGGACCATTGACACGGCCTGACATGGACACGAGTCTGAAGTCTACGAGACAATACAATTGCTCAGACGAGGGACGAAGACTGGGATGATTCTAATTCACCATCATTAGCAGCAGGTTCAATATGATTGACATTACCGCTAAGGATACATGGAATTTCTAGAAACACAGAAGGCGATCAGCAGATGCTAAAAAACGAGGACAATGAGACATTGTCACCACCTTGAGGGCCAGACATGGAGGATTGGAGACGGGAGTCTCACTTTCCCGCAAGTGAGGGCCAAAAAAACGGTGGCCGTGCAGCCATCCAGTTCATCTCAAACATAACATCGCAACCTCGAACTCGACATCGGTAGTGAGTACAGAAATGGATCACTGAGGCCATGGAGATTTCAGCGAAACGTGAACCTGGTCGAGCGAACGAGCAATCGAAGAAGACGAGAGAAGAATACGATTCAAGGTCAAAAGCAACAGACGTAGGAAGACGACCGATTTGAATGAGGTCCTGGCAGTGGTAAACACGATATAACCCGCGCCCTTCGGTAGCAGGAATAAATCTACAAGACGCATTAGAATGGTTGCACAGGGTGTTCGGAGGCCAATGGAAGGACTTAACTTACTAGGAAGGTTCTGAGAAGTGGAAGCCTTGGAGGTAGAGCACGGTGGTCTGGCTTTCCATACCAAGGCGAGCAGTCAATCGCATGGCTCGATTGCTCAGTTCCAAATCAGCTGAATGCAATGCCTCGGGGAACGGAACCCACGAGGCGAATTCTGCAATGGAGACTCGGCGCAGACCAATAACGTTCCTCATATTGGGTGAGGTCAGCGTGAAACAGCTTTGCCAAGCCAGAAGGCTCCGCAAAGTCAGGAAGCTCAAGGAGATAACGATTCCACAGACAAACAAGCAAGAATGTCTGCATAGTGGATCGTGGTGATGAAAACAGACCTTGGTAGTGATCAATACAAGACATGAAGCTCATTGGCATATCTATCAAATAATTGACTTCATATATCTCTTGGTAAGTTATTGAGCGCAACTTTGTTTGACTGCTGTGACACGAAATGCAATGCAAGGCAGACGCAATCTGCAGTTTGCGAAATGAGAAGCGTTCAGGTTGTCGAGCAGGAGCGTAAAGTTTCAGAGGACATACCTGAAATTCCCACCTATGCGATAGCATAACATAACAGAAACACGTCCGAGTCGGCACGTACCACGTCTGTCATGAGGCCGCCGAGTCACTACCGCGGCGTGCTGTTTCATTACGTAAAATTAGTAACATTGATGTTGTTGCATTGATTCTCCACAGTTGCCGGTGATCGTCAGTGGCTGACGCGGCCTACTAGGAACCACTTGGCCTTTAACAAGCTATCATATCAACAATGTTTATCTCACTTGATCGTGGTTTGTGCTAGGTTTGGCACCTTTGGACCGTCATCACATGAATATCACACCGTCGACGCCGTTAGAGTCGACAATCCAGACGATTCGATGCAAAGAGCATGACGAATTGATTGACGACCAACAATCTTCATTGTTGATTCGGTAAATCGTTCATGTGATCCCACGCAGCCACCGACATGACTGATCCTAGGAGTAATTGCCGCATACACTCGTGTACAGTCCCGGCTTGTGCAACATACTTATAGAAGGCTCACATTGGCGCATTTACTACAGTCACCATCTCCTCCCACAGTTGAATTTCTTCCCTCTTAGAAATCCTCCAATTGAAATCTAAAGCTACGAGTTTAACTGAAAAATCCTTTATTCATCATGGGTCATGTCTGGTCAGTATACGTTCGCGAGGTTTTTCCTCCGTCAACGCAGTTTCATGCGTCTGACATACCAGATATGTCCGGGAAGGTTGTTCTCGTCACCGGCGCTAATTCAGGGATAGGCAAAGAGACCGCCAGAGTTTGTCTCCCGATCAATTTATTTGCCTCGTCCTGACACTTTCATTATTAGGTCCTCCTTACAAAAAATGCCAAGGTTTATGTTGCTTGTCGCGATAAAACAAAAGGTGAAGACGCTATTCGTGACCTAAAGGAGAGCACCGGGAAAGAAGCGTACTTCTTGCAACTCAACTTGGCAAACTTGAGGTCTGTCAAGGCTTCCGGGGAAGAGTTTCTGCGGTACGTTTGCATCTTATTTGTTGAGCAACAAAACAGCTGACACTTTCCATTAGGAGGGAACCTGTACTGGATGTTCTATTCAACAATGCGTGAGTATTGCCTAACTTGTCTCATCGTCTGCTCATATGTCATATGTTGCTCAGTGGGGTAATGACTCCTCCTGTCGAGTTGTTGACGGATGACGGTTATGACCTGCAATTTGGCACAAACGTCCTTGGTCACTTCTACTTCACGAAGATGGTCATGCCTGCGCTTCTAGCGGGTGCCGTGCAGTCACCTGACGGAACTGCGCGTATTGTGAACACGTCTTCGATTGGTCACTGGTTGAGTGGCCTGGACTACAACACGTTCAAGGATTCTTCCGCGAGAAAACAGAAGAGCACCACGACCCTCTATGGCCAAAGCAAAATGGTAAGTCTTGTCTTCATAGTATCAATTCATTTCCTGAACTTCGATATCAAAAGGGCAACATTTTATTTGCAGCTGAGCTAGCTAGACGATATGGCAACCAGGGTATAGTATCGACAGCACTCAACCCTGGTGCTATCAAGACGGAGCTTACTCGTCATAATAGCTCCTTTTTTAGAATGATAACCGTATGTTATCAAATCATTCAACCTTCCAGAAGCTAATCGTTCGATATTTGTAGAACATGATTTTCCATGATGTATCATTTGGCGCGCTTACACAGCTATACGCTGGAACTACTGCAGAAGGAGCGAAACTCAACGGCAAGGTTCGCCCACTTTCTCTCTTGACTGAAGTTGTACTTATATCCTGGACAGTATCTTGTACCATGGGCACGCATTGGGAATACGCATCCAGAAGGGCGGGATCCACAGCAGGCTTTAGAGCTGTGGAACTGGCTCGAGGAACAAGTCAAGGACCTTTAGGTTCAATCGATCATATCGATAATATAATTGTCTTCAACGTTTCAACACGGTTTAGGGTACATGAATTTGTGTCAGTAGTTCATCGTTTGGTTGGTTCATGCTCGAGGCAAGCGTTGGTCTTGAGTGGTCAGCTTCGAGGTTATTGATCGTCTCATACATTAGATTTACATTCTTAGATGATTGATATACATAATACAATACCACTACAATATCTCTAGCGTGCTGACCATGTCCGGAATAGAGTAAAGGTCTTTCACTCGTGCAATAATGTCATGATCTGACGCGCAATTCTCTTGTATTCTCTGCCACGCTGCTGCGCTAACAAAAACGCACCGAAAGGCTGTCCAGGGCGGGCAGTTGATCGCAAGGCTCGTTTGCTCAGTTGCGCATCAACAGACTCCGGTGCTTTGGGTAACCCACCGGGCGAATCCTGTAATGGAGACTCTGGCGCAGACCAATAACGTTCCTCACACTGGGTGAGGTCAGCGTGAGACAGCTCTGCCAAGCCAGGAGGCTCCGCAAAGCCAGGAAGCTCGAGGAGATAATGATTCCACGGATGAATGAGCAAGAATGTCTGCATAGTGGTTCGTGGTGATGAGAATTGAATCAACTTGTCTTTCATGGTGATCAGCAGGTCATGAAGCCCATCAGCCTTGACTTTATGCACATACATCTCCTGGTCCTGAGCGCGACTTTGTTTGACGGCTGTGACACGAAATGCGATGCAAGGCGGGTGCAGTCTGCCGTTTGCGAAACGAGGAGCGCGTTCAGGTTGTCGAGCAGGGCGTAAAGTTTCAGAGGCAAATATGCAGCCACGACATACCTTTCCAACCTATGGGATAGCATAACATAACGGAAGCACGTCACCACGTCCCGGATGTATTTGAAGATCTGCATGCTTCATTATGGATGACAAAAGTTTTTTATACTCTGTGCTCATCCTGAAGGCATTGATCTATGGAAAGCCAGACCACCGTGCTCTACTTCCAAGGCTTCCACTTCTCAGAACCTTCCTAGTAAGTCAAGTGCTTCCATTAGCCTCCGAACACCCTGTGTGACCATTTAATACGTCATGTAGAATTATTCCTGCTACCATAAGGGAGTTGGGTTGTATCGTGTTTTACCACTGGGACCTCATTCAAATCGGTCGTCTTTCTGCATCTGTTCCTTTTGACATTAAATCGTAGTCTTCTTCGATTGCTCGTTCGCTCGGCCAAGTTCACGTTTCGCTGAAATCCCCATGGCCTCAGTGATCCATTGCTGTACTCTCACTACCGGTGTCGAGTTCGAGGTTGCGATATTATGTTTAGGATGGACTGGATTGCTGTGTGGCCACCGTTTTTTTGGCCCTCACTTGTGGAAGATGAGACTCCCGTCTCCAATCCTCCATGTCTGGTCTTCAAGGTGGCGACAGTGTCTCATTGTCCTCGTTTTTTTAGTATTTGCTGATTGCCTTCTGTGTTTCTCGAAGCTCCATTTATCCTTAGTGGTAATGTCAATCATATTGAACCTGCTGCTAATGATGGCGAATTAGAATTATCTCAGTCTTCGTCCCTTGTCGGGACAATTGTATTGTCTCGTAGACGTTCAGACTCGAACTTTATTGTCTATGTCATCTTTTTCGGGCCGTGTCAATCAGGGTCCCCATAAGTTTTCAACTTGGGAAGTCTTGCGAGTCGTCAAGTGGAAGAGTCACTTAGGGCTTTAACCTGGCCAGTGTGGTTACCACAACAGAATCAAAATATGTTTCTCCTGAACTACGCGGGTTCAAAACCTGCTGAACTACGGTTTTTTTCTATTGGAACACCCTTTGACGTTCGTTCATGGATGGTTTCTTTAGAAGTTCATCGTAGCTGGTCTTAGCTGGGTGGTTGCCGGAACAGAATCAAAATCTGTTTCTCTTCCACTGTGCAGGTTTGAAACCTGCCGACGACAAGTTTTTTTTCTATAGGAACACACCTTGGCATTCACTCATGGATTGTTTCTTTAGAAGGCCATATTAACGGGTCTTATCCAGGTGGTTGCCACAACAGAATCAAAATCTGTTTCTCTTGGATTGTACAGGTTTGAAACCTGATCTACTACAGTTTTCTATTGGAACACTCTTTGGCATTCATTCATAGATGATTTATTTAGAAGTTCATCATGACTGGTCTTAGCCAGATGGTTGCCAGAACAGAATCAAAATCTGTTTCTCTTCCGATGTGCAGGTTTGAAACCTGCCGACGCCAAGTTTTTTTCTATTGGAACACACCTTCGCATTCACTCATGGATGGTTTCTTTAGAAGTTCACAGCAACTGGTCTAGTCTGGTAGTTGCTACGACCGAATCAAAATCTGTTACATTGTGCAGGTTCGAAACCTGCAGACGACGAGGTTTTTTCTATCGGAATACCTTGACATTCACCGCAACTGGTCTAGCCTGGTGGTTGCTACAACAGAATTAAAATCTGTTTCT
>MU173068.1:50819-98485 GCA_016695475.1 Suillus decipiens | reverse complement strand
TTTATTGCTTTGTCTTTAGATATAATGCAGTGAACATGTGATCTGAACTTGCCACATATATCTATAAAAACCTTTTTCTCGCCGGTTTCCTGATGTACTACTAGGAAATAATGAGAATGACACATTATCTCTGTCCTTGTATCTCATAAATCAAATGGATCCCGGTCTGAGGGAACATCTCTCAGGGTGTTCAGCACGAGATATCACAATATAGAGATGTAGCATAGACTCACGACAATAATCAGTCTCGCGAGTATGTGTGTGATATGTCAATAGGTATGGCCTTGGACCTGCCAGTGAATAGTCATGTGATGGAGTACTATATGCGCAGCCCGTACCAAGCCCATAAACAACATTAACGTTGACATGCGATGTTGTGTGACGTGATCGAAAATTGTCTAACCTCGTGCTGGATCCCTGACCACACTCTCAAGACGGTCATTTCGACGCCGATAGAACACGTGATCAACTCCAACGGACGCTGCATCAAGTCAGGGCATAAGGCTAACTGTCATATCCTGTATTGAGTCAACTAGGTACTGGAGACTAGTACCAGCTAGTACTGTATTGTTATCTGCGGTAAGGTGGAGGATTCAGATCAATGATTAAGTATGATAATGTTGGGTTGTCCTGCAAACCCGATACTATTATAGTGATCCAGGGAGTGTTGGTGGTGGGTAAAGGTTGGTGGAAATATTAGCAGCTGCTTCGTAATTATCGAGACCCCCGCCTCCCAACTGTTCGGGTGTGAGGGCGTTATAGGTCGGACACAACTCATCCCATCCGGCTGGAAAAGCAGTTCAGTCATGGCAATCCACTTTCTTCATAGACAACTTACGTGGTGCTTGGTTCATATTCGTGCGGGTTTCTGAAGGACTTTCAGCCATTACCACGGCAAAACCACTAGATATGAAGGATTAGCCAGGTCTTTCGCGAGGACTTTCGCATACGTACACGTCGAGGTGCCAGTCAATGTGACTGTTGGTTCAGAGTTAGCACCCTTATCGACGACCCGATAGAAACGATGTCATACCAATGCAAGAACCAGGGGCCAGAATTGTCGGTAACCCATCGTATCACCATTTGTTGCCCTTCACTGCCAGCGCTAACAACATCCCGACGAACTGGGTTCGCGTAATTGAACGTGCTGCTGCCCGCGCTCTGTACGACACTGAAGGAATGCTAATGCTCATATCAGTACCAGCTAGATAAAGCATGTCGGCAAAGTCAGGAAGAACATACCCCGTGAAGATGGATGGGATGCTGGTACAACAATGTACGTCAGATAAGTAAGTGTCGAATAATGAAATATACGTACGGGTCCACCTGGTCCAGTGGTCGACAATGTCAACTCTACCACTTTGTTGGCCTCGAGAACGATGACACTCCCATTTGGCATCAGATCAGTAGCTTCCTGAGCTCCGCTGAGAATTTGCATTAGAACAGGGACGGTGGGAGCTGTGAACGAAACGTTGTTGACGAAGAACATTCCGTTGATGGCGGCAACCTGAAAGTTGAGGTTGATATCAGCCGCCCCATATTCCGGAATGCCAGGAGCGGCGGGGTTGACCAAAGCATGCAAATTGGTCTCTTGCAATGGGTTCGTGGATGTGGTGTTGACGGTAGTTGGCTCGACGGTCGGGGCGCCTTTGTAGCGTAGGATAGCAGAGTTTGTTCCTCCTACAAATGATGCATTCGCCGTGTCAGGAAGGCTGCGTACCCAGTAGTTATCTACTGGTTGATCTGCAGTCACAACCACAGAGTAACGTTGACCCGCAAGGATCTGGAGCTGGTCTACCACTAGAGGCTCGGTCAGCTGTCCATCCGCTTCGATGACGGTCATGTTATGGCCATCGATGGAGAACTGGAAGTTGGAGTCGCATGTCATTCCGACGAGGCGGAAGCGATACCGCTTTCCTTGCTCGACACTGATCACGGCAAGATCAGACGCGGGTCCGCCAACATACCGACCGAGTCCATTGATGAGCGTAGCGTCGGCTACATTGCCTATGACATATTGCAAGACAGTGGCCTCGGCATGATACCTAATGGTGCTACTTTAGTCGGGCAGACCATCAACGTTGGCAAAACTCACCAGTCGGAAAGTGTGATCACGGTACTTGCTGGAAACGCATGATGGTCAGAGGATTAATGCAAATCAATTTTTGGCTCACCATCGTCAATGTCGTACATGTATGCCAGAGGGTCTTCGGGATCATAAATTACTACCGCTCCCCTGAGACCATCACACTGTTGGACAGGTCAGTTCTCTACTGCGTATACAAGGCAGGAGTGATGCTTACATATTGAACAGAATAATGACTGTGATACCAGAAAGTGCCTGTCTGGCCCTGTGCGGAGAAAGAATGCACATAAGAGTTGTTTGGCGTGACGGGACATTGTGTGACGGAAGTCGTTCCGTCAGCATAGTTTGTTCCATTCTGGTAGATACCGTGAAAATGCTGCGGCAAGTAAGGTCAAAAAGTAAATCGACATCATTGACGATTCGACGCTGCTCACGACGCTGGTACTCATGAACATCGAGGTGTCGGTGAGTTCATTGGCTACTTCGATGGAAAAGTTGTCCCCCTATTATTAGGTCAGCGCTAGCACAACAAGGAGGTCGACAGAAGTTCACCTTCTGCGCTGTGATCAAGGGTCCAGGGAATACGCCGTTAACGAGAGTTGCTCTGTTAAACGATCAGGAGCGAGCTTTGAATAATGGCAATAGACTCACGAGCGTTGGTAGCCATCAGGCGCGATGGCTTTATTAGCAACGGTAAGTTTGGACTGAGGACCAAGCACACTGTGGTGGGATAATGGGTGGGATTGTGAACGAGATACTATAGCTGCGGCATTAATCAAAGAAATAATAGAAGCGAATAGAATTAAAGTAAACATCACGAAAGAAAGGGCTCTCGCCAGGAGAGCAGTGGAATGGAGAAAATGAATGTGATGAAAGGACACATCTCTCTTCGCAGCTTTTATCCTGCAGCGGCAGATCGCATTGGGCGTAATGATTACCGGCGTGCGATCACGCGAAAAAGGTTCAGTGACTGCGTCGGAATACAAACAATGTGCTCCTCCAAGAGACAGTCGACACGTCGAAGAATTTTGGCATACCACGAACACGTGACTCAGACACAACATGAGATAACACAGGCGGCCTGAGCAGCTGAACAACTCATAGCAGTGCTCATACTAGGTTATGAGAGCAGTCCGATGCGATTTTTCAAGCACAGGAAAGGATGCAGATGGCTAGTAGTCACCCTTCGTTAGGCGTGCCGTGCGAGAGAATCGGACTAGGATGTTTGGAATGAATGATCACACGATGTAAGAAAGCTGAGCACTGACCCATTCATGTTCATGTGTCTTGAGAACGATCAACGCAGATATCAATGAGCATCTGTGTTAAGCAGCGGGTAAAGAAAATGGAACCGGAGAAATTGAAGATGTTTATTCCGGTACCTAACCAATCCCGTCGCTGAGATGCAGAAAAGTGTGAGTGATTTGTCTTGTGAGAATGCAAGACCATGCAGTGATCGGGGAGTATGCAGGAATAGAGTATGCTGTGCCTAGTCTGACTCCAGTTGGGCCTGAGGATCCATTCCCTTTTGGTCACGATGAAGAGCTAGCCGTATTGAACATATGGGCATGGGTAACATTGATGCTAAAGTCAGACTTAATGATGATGCAACATACCTGTTTAGTCGCACACATCAACTTGTGGATACTGAATAACGGTCACTTCTCATGCGGCTGCTGCAAGATTGCACACACTGGCATTGGTAGACTAAACTGTATGGGTCCGATTACTAGCAACCGAAGCACCGACGAATGGCTTGACAGAGATCTGAGGAAAAAATGGTGGAGATGATAATTCTGGCGTTACAAGAGACCTCACGGTGTGGGATATCAAGTCGCCTTCCTTTGCAAGAGAATTATTAACATCACTGCCCTGTGCTATGTCACTTGAAGCAAATAAGGCACTGCGACAACCGCAGTATCCGGAGCAGAGAGTACTCTTCGTCCAAAATTCGATATTGAAAATACGATGAGTCTAAATAGGAATGATTTTGCCTTGACAAAGCGTATTTGGGGCTGATTATCGCGGCAAGTACCTATAGGACCTTGGCTGTAGCCAAATGCGAATAGTGCCCCGAACGTTCAAGCGCCTCCACAGAGAAATTTGAAAGGAAGCGGATGATTGTTGCGGCGCAATCATGATGGCCGAGGGTTGCCAGTAATACCAGGCCGGCTGCAGTTACAAGGACCACATAGGACTCGTCAGCAATGAGATCTTGAGAATCCGCTCACGCCTGCCAGGTTATGGCAGTGACGCTGACTGCAGCACGACATCCGCAGTTATGTAAGTGATTACGTACATAACTATGGAACGCATTTGTGGGAATGGTAACTGAGAAACAGTCACTGGTACGCTGACTCTTCAAATACTGAGAATTCTAGCACATTCGGTTTGATATTTCTTCATCAACCTACTTCAGATGGCAAAAACTGGTCCATTTGTACATGTCCATGTCGACTACTCCCTCGCCTAACGCAGTTAATGTCCCCTCAGCTATGACCTTCAAATGCAACGCTTGCTGTATTCTGCAACGTGTCCAAACTGTCATTCACTGTCCGCAAACTCCCCCCAGTCGGCGACAACATCAAATTCTCTCGTACACTGCCCCGTCACCCCTTCAGTGGCAAGTGGCACAAGCTCTAATGTTTCCGGCTCCCCACCACAGGTTCTCCTCATACTTTCAGGTCTTGAGAGGATTCTGACGAGGAGAGCGGGATCATGTCTGCTGTAAATGTATGAACAAGCCATGACTTTGGTCAGGCCCGGCTCACGGCACAACACTACGCATGAATTCGTAGACGCCGTCCATCTTGATTCTTGATCAGCAAAATGGTCATGGTGGTAAGCATGACAGGACAGAAATCCATTGTAAGCACACCTTGAACATTCAAATATTCACTCATGGATAGATCCAATCCTGACAGGAGCTGCCTTCGATTAACATTTGGCAGGGTTTCTTTCCGCAATCCATTTAGAAACCGACCACGCAGGGAAGCAAATAAACAAGGTACAATCATCCAGCGGCCCGAAGTCACTCCAACATCTTATTCACCACGTCAGGTGATGCATGCACTATATCCGACAGCATGAAGCATATTAGATCACCCACTTTCAGCTCAAACCAGCGATGAGGCACTACCCTGCATGATGAATTGGTCTTCACATCGACTCATGCATCCTTAAAATGAGAATATCAAATTGAAAAACACATTGGATGGAAGTAGTAACAACCAGAGTTGAACATACATGAATGGTGAAAACTGATGGAAATAGGATGTCAGCAATGAGACCGGTATATCAGAAGGGAAAGAGCTTGGTCTGAACCTCCTTTGGTACAAGTAGTGGCAGCTGGAGGGACTGCCTAGTCCAAGTGACCAACTATGGGAAGGTTGCGACCATGCCGGATCCGGCATCTTACCCAGCACTGAAACACCTCATCACTATTGAAGTAGTACTCCGGCGTGTCCATCGCACTCCCGCTAAACCGAAGGTGAAGGCTCAGCTTGGACAACCATCTACACGTGAACGTAGAGAGGGTGACACTTGTGGGGACATACGCAGCCCAGAGGTCATCGGTAGAGGGGATGTAGACTTTGATGATTATCATACCGTTCTCGGGTGCCCACCGTGACTCTTTTGGGCTCCTGGAGAATGGCTGCATCTTGATAGGGTCTCGGCACCCGGTCAGTGTTCCAGAGGTGATCTGATAGGAGGCTGCTCGGGAGCGACGGTGTTTACCGTGGAAGTGAACAATCGCAGAGGGTTCTAGGCATGGGTAAACAGGTTCTAATTTCACGAAGACCCCACCCGGGGTTCCTGGTGCGGGGTTATAATCTTTACTCTCCTTGCTTGCACGAGTAAGGTCGGACTGCTGGTGTCGACTGCCATCTTCGATGAATTCTAGAATCATACTGGGAGCCTGGTTCTCAGCCTCGTCTTTATTCTCCTTTCTGGATTTCAGAAAATCTTCGTGAGCCACCTGGAAGGCGGGTAGCCGAAAAACAGGAGTGGGGAGCGCGTCGGTGTATTTGACGATATCGACAACATGGACACTGCGACGGCGTGCGTCCTGAGGGGAAGGTGAGGCGCATGGCCAATATCTATTGGGCAATTCCAAAAAGTCTCCTTCACGGATAGAAGCACCGACAGATGTAATCTTGAAGTCATAAGTATTCTTAGCAGACGCGATACCGTCGTCGGAGAGATTCTCGAGCGCGATCCTCGGAATAGTCGGCATTGAGAGAATATGCGAATGATGTTCAGGCTTCATAAAATCTGACCCGTAGAATGGCCTCATTTCTGGAATACGCTGAAACTCATCAATCCCACGTTGAAAGACAGGAGGTAACTGCTGGCTACGTTCCATCGAAGTCGTAGACTGAGTAAATGCAGTGAGCGACAATGTCAGCAGCCTATGAAAGTTAATATACCGCATGAAGATGCCGCCCGCCAGTTTCCATTGATATTGTGTGGGTTGTGTCGTTGCAAATATCTACCCCGGAAAGACATGCGATGTGGGACACTTCGACTGAGGAATGAAGTTGATAGGGAGTGTGGCTTTCAAAATAACAAGGGTCCAAAGCAGCATTGGTAGAAGATATGAGGGTGCAGAGATGTCCGTCGCGAGCCGTCCAGCAGCAAGTCTGGCTGGAGCATCGGAATTGTCACAGGTGACGACAGCGGGCAGAAGGAGATCGCGAAGACCAGTTCTTGGCTTTCGCGCCTTATTCTTTGAGCGGTACAGAAACCCAATGGTGGATAACGGGACTACAGAGAAATAGAAAGGGCCACCTTTGAAGTAAACATGTTGTGATTTCCCAGAGCCCGGCAGTCCATCTGTGCGAACACTATTTATGGCAGGAGCCATGAGAAGACAAGCAAAGAAGAACGGGGGTTCAAGGACGGCGGCTGACGTTCAAGCAATCGCATGAGGCTGACAGTCACTTACTGGATATCGTTTGCTGCAAGAACCAGGAGCAATTAACAGTACTATATGCGAGCCATGGAGGTTTCACGCATACATCAAAAAGTCATGGCAGGTTCGACATGCTAGCAATTGTCAGACATTGCTCTGAGTTGCGACTAAAACAAAACCGCACATATACATGATATTACAGTCTAAGTGTGAGTGGTAATCCAGCGACGTCGTTCTTTACTGGCATGAGGCTGACAGTCTAGTGATCATGGGATGGGACTATAAGGAGGTCCGTCGAACTGAAACTTTCCACGAGGTGCTTTCCCGGGAGTCACCTTCTTTCTTTGGTGAAACAAGGTTCCTGTGCAACATCACACGAGTGGAGTTTGAAAATTACGAATACCGTTGTTGTCGCGTGCACGTGAATCGTCACGAGATATGTACATTTCTTTCCGTTCGCACCACAACCGTCTTCCATCAGTTCCAGTATTAAGCGATGGCAGCATCAACGGCACCGACATCTCAAACGCACCCGGCTTCGCTACCGCCATCGGTTTTTACTCTCCCTCAAACAGCGCAACTCGAGGCCTTGTACACCATCATCCGCGATAAAACCACCAGCCGAGGAGATTTCTTGTTTTACTCTGACCGGATCATCCGTCTACTCGTCGAAGAAAGTTTAAATCATCTACCTGTGGTCCCAAAGGTAGTGGAAACTCCTACGGTATGTCAATTGTTTTCGGATCGTCTGAGTTGAGGACCGATTCTCCCCCTATACTAATGTGTTTCTGCTGCAGGGCGCTACCTATGAAGGCGTTGGCTTCGAGGGAAAGATCTGCGGAGTATCAATCCTGCGCGCTGGCGAGGTCTGTTCGTCATTGTTGTACAAATATGACCTGACCGTTACCAATGTCGAATGCAACAGGCCATGGAAGCTGGTCTTCGAGAAGTATGCCGTAGCGTGCGCATAGGGAAGATTCTGATTCAACGAGTATGATCATATATCTACATCGGCTAGTCAGAAATAACAACTTTGCAACCAGGATGAGGAGACTGCTCTTCCGAGGCTCTTTTATTCTAAGGTAGACACTCTGCGTTTTGACAAGCATTGTGTTGACCGCTTTGGAACTGCAGCTTCCTGAGGACATCGCATCCCGATACGTACTTCTCCTTGATCCGATGCTAGGTATGCCATACTCCTCTTACGACACATTCTTTTTTGATGAACACTTTAAAGCCACTGGAGGATCCGCTATGAAGGCAGTTGAAGTTTTGCAGGAGCAAGGCGTTCCAGAAGAGCGAATAATATTCATTAACTTGGTTTGTTCTACTGCGAATTTCTTCCGAAATCAAGCATTTCATCGCGATCTAGATAGCTGCACCAGAAGGTTTGAAGAGATTCTGTAGTAGATTTCCATCTTTGCGCGTGGTGAGCAAACTTTTGCCAGTAAAATTTGGCCATCTTAATGTATCGTCCAGATCACCGGATGGATAGACAAGTGTCTGAATGAGAAAGCTTTTATCATTCCAGGTCTGGGTGACTTTGGAGAGCGAAGGTGTGTTCACCGTGCATGTTGGTATTCATCATCACCTACCGTGGATCTAGATATTGCGAATGAAAGATCGTCACAAGTAATGTGCACCTTTCTGCAGCATTCATGTTTTTGATCCTTCATGCTCTTTGCCAATGAGCTGCGCTAAGCATCTGGTTTGGTGTGCTAAGCGGTTGAGCTTGTAGAAGTGGTCTTGCTACTACGCCGGTAATCTGCTTACAAGAAGTCGTGCGTAACAAATGAATGTTTATGCTAGTCATATATCATGTAAGAGGAGCGCCTCTGTGCCTCAGCTGGACAGACAACAAGTTACGCAGAGAGTGACCGTGTTGGTATGCTCGCCCCAAAGGTGACTGAGATTTCTTCCTCATATTCTTTACCAGCCTTTTTTCTATGCCTGGCGCTGTCCGGTACCATTAGTTTTGCTGCATGTGCTTTTGGTGGCGGTCGCCAGAACAACGATGGGATTGGACGAGAAGTTTCGATAGAAGAAAGATGCCTTTCGTATACAATTGGCGTCGTTACGTGGGGGGTCATGCAAGATCCGAAGAGTCCAAGTGTGCAAGCAGGTGTTTGGTATGTAGGTACTACCCGCATGTGATTGAAGAGAGCGGGCCCATTCCGAATCAATAGGGAGGTATTTTGAATATCAGAGCGAAATGGCGATGTGACTTGAGGCAAAGATTGCGGAAATGCGGACCATGATGTACACACTCCATAAGGGGCTGCAGGGCTGGGCGCGGCGGAAGTAGGTTCTAGACACAGAGATTGATTTAGGTGTGTGCTGCGTGGTGAGGTGGCGAGGTGAAGCCGAAAAATCCTCTTCTTTTTGCCTAATTTCTACCGAATTTCCATGAGCGTTGTTCTGTGAATTCTATATCAGTACTCATACCGATGTCCCCTGTAATGACTGAAGGCAGCACTAGCCTGGCTGTTTATCATGTGTTCTACCCAGTCCTCTATCATTACGGCTACACCTTGAAACTCGATTAATGCGTCAGCAAGACTGACGATCCCCCTCGAGACGATATGACCGTCGATACCAAGAGAAGTGAGGAAGGCGCCCGCCCGTGTGAGTAGTGCAGTAATTGCTCTCAGGACCTGACTATATGCAGCGACTAGTTTGTTCTTATCTGATAAAGAGAGTGGTTTCATATTGGCTGTGGGTTGTATAGTGTGTATAATCGTAAATGTGGTTTGAACGTCGAACTTTGGCAGAGTCACTAGAGCCTATTTACTTGTATCGACGCGACAGATCACGTGCATTGATTTGTAGGCTGCGGCCTGCACCGATTCTTGAAGATGAGCAAATGACATCTGTTGTTCTTCAAGGTTCAAGGTTCAACACCCGAATCTGTTGTAATGATAATGATTCAGTATCTTTATCTGATGACAGTTGACCTGTTTTCACACCTTCAGGACCTTGACGTCTGAAAGTAAACAGGTCGGCGCAGAGGGAAAACGCCGATAGGTTGGCTGGCTTCAAGTGCTCAAAGAGTGAGGTAAGGGCCGTAAACATCTTAGGTGTCATACTCATTATATATCACTGTAGATGACTCAGGTGAAGGATAAAATTACCCCGTCTCAAAATTGACATCGCTTGTGGCGCAAAGCACTGTCAATAGCTTCATCAAAATGCAATCTATTCAAAGCAGGCTATCACTGCGGGTTTCATTCCGAGTCCACATCATGATTGATACTGCGCGATGCCGTACTTGGCTACATTCAATCAATATCGGTCTAGCCCGAGTCTGTGACATTTCCCAGAGAACAAGTTGTTCTCTGGAACTCCTCCGAGACCTCTGCAATGACGATATTTTCACACTGTGGGTGCGAAGTTAACGAATGGGGTCTGGTTGCACTCCATACGTGAGACTAAGGTACTTAAGCTTGATTAATCCCCACAATAAACGCTTCCCTTCATCGACCTTGGTGTGCCTCGTAGTCGTGGTCTGACATTGGAATCCCTCGGATGTCTGGCTTGGAAGTAGTAAAGTTTCCCCGACTTCGATTCCCGCGTTATCACTCGTCCAGTCGGCAAGAGTATCGACTATCACGAACGTTTTCAACTTCGAATATAGAAGTGCGACGACACTTTATGTATCTTTTCACGGTTACTATCATTCTAGTTGTTGATGATCCGTCGCCCTCTTTCATTTATTTTAGGCGCACGGTTAGATGAGCTATCGCGCATCTTTCCTTCATCAGATACACGGCTCGGCCGATGTTTCAGCTGATGTCGATAGCGCCCTTGTGGGCATTTTTGGACATGTTTATCTCAGTGGCGCATGTCCCGCCTCAAATTAGAAGACTAGCACCTAGCAAGGCAGTGACCCATGAGATTTGTGAGCACCTGCGTTTACCGTTGATCCCTTTTCCATTGATACCAAACTAATAAATACGCAGTAGCCGAATGCAAGCATCCCATGCACCGAGATGCCCGTAAAGGTGTAGTTCTCTGCAAACATCCGCATACATCGGGAAGTCCACAAGGTTCGCTAATCGTATTCGCCAATCGTGTTTCCGAAGGTATTACAGGAGCATTCAGTTCTTGCATTAACTTTTATTTCCATGTTCTGCTTCCGATTGATTCTCGAAGGCATGGAAGCAGTCCACATGGGTGGATGTGGTCACATTCCCTCTCAAACGAAATACAATTCAGTATGTAATACGCAGCCTGGGGCTATTCCGTATCTTGTGAACCATCGAACTCTAATGAGCACGTGCAGATTAATTTTTAGTGACTTTTGTCATTTATCATATCGGCATCTAGGCTTCGTCAAAAATTCTGTTCAGCTACAAAGCTTGTCGCGCCCTCCGTAAACAATTGTGGAGGTTGTATAGGGAAGATCGACTTCTATCTGCGACCGAATAGAATGATCAAGATTAATACCATATCTATTATCATATGTGCAGTCTGGTAATGACAGGTGACTTCTCTTATCTAGACTTGCGCTCACTATCCGAGATGGCAGTTGATGGTTGGTTGATTGAAAGGATGGTTGGTTGATTGAAAGGATGGCTCGATAGCGCAATGCATTTCCCACTCCTTCCAGCTCATCAGGGTCTTCGTTTGAGACCTAACAAGCTTGAACAGTTCTTGTGCGAACAAATCTATAGTATTTGTCTCTGATTGTGTGAGATCTGAGCAAACGTTGTCGCCTTGTGAAAATTTTCACTGCCTATTATGCCATCGGACTAGCGGATACTTGCGGATATACTAAATGCTCGAGACAAAATTGAATAAGTACTTGCAGATTTGATATCTTGGAGTTCACTTGTAGTTGCACCAACCTCCTTCCTCCCACATCAAATCATGTCTGCCGTCCCAGAACTCCCTGTTCGTCGTCGTCGTCATTCTGGATCAATGGCAACAGCACCAACACCTGGAGTCCGTGCTAGTCTGAGTCTACTCAAAACACAACAAGATGATGAAACTATCATTATACCCCCACCACGACCAAAATCAACTCCCGTCGATGAACGGCCTCAGCGACAACGCAGATCCGGTTCAGCCGAGTCTGATTCGGAAGGCTCCGATAAGGAGACAACCACCATGCAAGTTGATTACGATCTGTCTACTCAACACACTCAGCAATTTTCATCATCTCCATCAAACTCTCAAGAATCTGCTCAAAATCGTGGTGTTATCACACTCAAGCCAGAGAATTCTAGCCCAGAACGTCCCACGCGTCCTCTACCTGCTAAATCTCGGAAAATGGCTGGGAATTCATCCAGTAATCCCATGCCACAACCTGCAAATCCATCTATGCTACCAGTTCAGGCTCATGTACCTCGTGGTGGTGTCGCATCGACTCAGAGAAGGCTGTTTGTCATCCTAGAGCAAGCTTGCTTGGAGGCATACAGAGTTTCAAGTGGAGGAAAAGGCAAAGGCGGCAGGGAGGGCGATGTCAAATACACTCTTCTGAACTGTGACGATCATCAGGGAATCCTCGCAAAGACTGGCAGAGATATCGCGGATGCACGTCCCGATATTACGCATCAGGTGCGTGCTACCGGAAACGACACACAACTCCTTGATACTAAGTTTGCTCCTCAGTGTCTATTGACGCTCTTAGATTCGCCTCTGAACAAGGCGGGTCTGCTGCAGGTGTACATCCACACTACAAAAGGGGTCCTCATTGAGGTTAATCCTCATGTAAGAATTCCCCGTACCTTCAAACGATTCAGTGGGTTGATGGGTAAGTCATACTTGTTCATCTCGTTCTCGTCACTTATTTTTTTTTTTCAAGTTCAACTTCTTCACAAGTTGTCCATTCGCGGTGTCAATGGCCCAGAGAAGCTGCTCAAGGTAATCAAGGTATGTTCCGTATATTCTCCGACTTGCAATCATTGCTTAACCTTATCCTTCAGAACCCTGTATCTGATCACCTTCCTGTCAACACCATGAAACTCAGTCGGTCAACTCATGCTTCTCGTAGATACCCACTCACAACTCATCCCTTATCTAGCCCTTTCTGGCGATGCTCCCACCGTCAGACTCTCCCGTTATCTTCCGACTCTTCCGGAAACGCACTCAATTGCTGTCTTTGTGGGCGCTATGGCTAGAGGCCGCGATGACTTCGCCGATCATATTGTAGACGAAAAAATCAGTATAAGCGACTATCCTCTGTCCGCATCCGTCGCTTGTGGCAAGGTGAGTGCTTGTGACAATATCTTGAACTGGTTTCTCATTCTATGATAGTTATGTTGTGGTCTGGAAGAACTTTGGGACATTGTCTGATGTCCTCGTCTCTTATATCAAAATTCGAAAAAACTATCGATATGGTGTATTATGCTGACTGTCAGGTTGGTTGTACCGGTACCTTGGAAAGCATTCCGCTCTTTTTATCTTTGTTTGCATATTACTTTTTACCGCATTCCTCACACACAGTAGCATTTCAACCTGCGTCTCCGTAAATTTATTCGCTGAGCCGCCGCATCATGTACTACTAGTAGATGGATTACCCCCAAGCCCCCTCGCATTAGAACACGACTCAACTCGTGTTTCTGGGCTCTGGAAATAATGATGCGATTTTTGCTAGATTTGTGATGTTTGTATGTCATCGAAGTTGTGGAATAATGTAATTGGAGTAACAACACCAGCGTGGTACCGTAATAGTCACAGTGGAGGCTGTTACTGTAATACTGTGATCCCGACTTTCAAGTTTCAACCCCTGCACTTAAGCTTCACCCTTGACCATGTCTACGCTTGAACAAGCCAGCGCCAGTCCAATGCCAAACGGCATTACTGATCCTAACTTTCGTCCTTTGCCAGGGCGGGTTGGAAACCTCACTGTCCCACAACAACATGCCCTTCAGACCTTGAAGAATCAGCTCCGTGACGAAGGCCATTTCGTCGAGGAGAGAATGGATGATCCAATGCTACTCCGGTATGTCCCACTCGAATCCGGGAATCTGTCGACGCATTCAATGTCGCAGACCCGAGATTTATGGCCGATAGGTCTTGTGCGGCGTGTGTTGACCCGTATCTACAGATTTCTAAGGGCACGCAAGTTTGATGTTCCGAAGGCAAAGGCGATGTTGTTAGCTGCTGAGCAATGGAGGGTGGATATGAAAGTAGATGAGATCGTGCGGTTCGTCGCTTGGCTTTGCCATGTGTCAACTATACTGATCTTTGCCAATGCAGGACCTTTCAGTTCACTGAGAAAAAGAAAGTCGATCAATACTATCCTCAGTACTACCATAAAATGGACAAGGTAGCTATTCTATCTTTCAGACACGTTCTTTCACTGACTGCTGTATTACAGGAGGGAAGACCAGTATACATCGAACGACTGGGCAAACTTAATATTCCGGCGCTCTACGAGATCACGACAAAGGAACGGTTACTCCAGAGTCTCGTCCTCGAATACGAGAAGTTTCTCATGGATCGTCTCCCAGCATGCTCTGCAGCTGTTGGTCACCCCGTCGAGACGGTCTGCACCATCCTTGATCTGAAAAACGTTTCCCTCTCTTCCTTTTACCAAGTCAGAGAGTATTTAAGCGAGGCTTCAAAGATTGGACAGGATCGATATCCGGAATGCATGGGCAAATTTTACATCATCAATGCGCCATGGGGCTTCTCTGCCGTGTGGTCGTTGATCAAACCTTGGCTGGATGAAGTGACCGTGTCGAAGATAGAAATTCTTGGAAGTTCATACCAACAGAAGCTACTGCAGGACATCCATGCAGAGGATCTTCCTGCAGATCTGGGTGGCAAGTGCAAATGTGCAGGCGGATGCTCGCTGAGCGATGCAGGACCATGGAACTCAGATGAGAAGACAAGGAACGGTGTTGCATAGAGATAGATATCCTGGTAGTGAGTTGGTGGGCATGCCCTGGCGGTAATCTACGTATACAACGTACTTAATGGATTGTCGTTTCAGTATTCAACAATTCTCGTTCATTGGACAGTAGACCAAAGTCCAGAATATATAGACATTAGGTCTGGTAACGCAAATAGCACTCAGCGTACGTGATCAGATGTACATGTGTTAACGAGCATATGGAGCGAAAGATGGCTACGGATTGACGTGTAAGGCTGGGGATGGTTTGGAGGGGAAAAGAGAACAGAATGAGGTGGAGATATAAGAGACGTGTTAGTAGGTAACACGAAGAGAGATAAGGCTAGGCTTTCGGTCTTTCTTGGAGCGGGGATCTCATTGATCTACTGTCTGCTGTTTATCCACTATTCTGCTTTTTTTGATACGAGGATGTACATATACTGAAAACGGTAAGGGTCCTCAGTGATGGATGAGCCAAACGATTATGTGAGAACAGAGGCACAAGGGAGTGGCGTCGCAACGGACAAGGTAAAGTAGAATGAATAAAAAAAGGGTACGAAAATTTGAATGAGTGACGGTAAGAATAACGAGAGTTGCATAGCATGTAGTCGGTCTCGAACGTTCTTGATTTGAAGCGTGGTCCGCGCGTAGAGGACCTCCGGTCCTTACAGACGAGATATCATTGATTAAGTTTACAGAAGTCTGTCCCTTCACGTGGGGAGCCGATTTTGTGCCTGAAGAATTCAATAAGTAGGGCACGATCGGATAAGTTATCTTTTTACTTGTGTCTGATGTGCTGCTTGACACCGTCCAATATGAAACACCGTAGTGAGCGATGGCAGTGTTTGCAGCGATAGTCTTTTGTCGGCTGTTGGGGCGGCTGAGGGGAAGTGACGAAGAACTTCATTCCTGGTGGCGGTAGCTCAACAGGGGCTAGGTTATAGCTAAAGTCGACTCCTTGGATCGGAGCGGTAACTCCATGCCTACCAAGGTTGTTAGTAAGATGGGGAGAACAGAAAAAGTGATGGTTTACCATCGCATATGATCAATGACGCTAGCCTTGTTAACGAGGTTTTCGTGATGCTTGTTGCACCTATTACAGCACCACACTAGATCAGCAGCTCTGGGATATTCGGGAGGATGCGGGCCTCGAATCACTTCAAGTTGCGCAGCACTCAAAAGCTCCCAACGAGGTTCTGTGTGCGATTTGTGTGATTCCTGGACGTAATGGATGACCTAGAATGCAGTATAATTATTGAACACGATTCCAAAAGACACAAACACAGGGACAAACACTCCGACGCCAGTCCATCGCCATCCGGAAAGATCCTCCATCTTCTGGCTTGGGCGGACAATTTGAGCAAAAAAAGTGATACTGGAGTTGATCCAGTGTAGTTGCAGTCGTAGTTTTATCATCAAGACCGACTAAGCTTAACAAAGAGCGAGCGGCAGTAACTCCGGGTTGAGAAATCGAAAATGTGCAAGCTGTTGTCTGAGTCGCGACCATACCTACGTAAGATAGGTGAGAAGTGCAATTGTGATATTGCACCTTGTCCCATGCGATCAGGGGGAAAGGGCGCGAGGGAATGCATTGGAAAATAGAAGTGGCTAGTTGGAGTAAGGTCTCGTTAGGAGCGTTGATACTCTGATCTTGTAGCGCCAGGATATCTTGCGATAAACCAGTGGAGGGATCGAGGAGTTGCGTCAGTTCGAGCTTCGTTTGATGGATATACCCAGTATAAAATTCGGGGAATTTGTCGGCAAAAGCACGACAAGCACGGATATCGCTTTCTCGATTCGCACTGGGCGGACTGTTGATAAATTCCGCGACATCACGGAGCTTCAAGAAGGATTCGGCAGAAGGTCTGAGATTCCTTCGCAACTGCCGCACGCAGTCACTATACACCTGCCGTAGATCCATCCGCCGGCGAGACGATGCATTTCTTTGGTTCTCGAGACGATACTGTTCCTTCAATTCAGAAAGATTACGCTCGAGTCTTGGGAGTAAACGCTTCCACCCTACAAACTGGCGCAGTAAGAGAACAATTTTTTACGATGATGGCAGAAACACTGACGTGCATCGGTAAGCTCCTTACTCAAGCTATATACAGGGTGATTGAACATGTACGCTACCTCATGAGCATCGTGGCCGAGGTGGACTAATCTAGCTTTAATCCTGTGAGAGAATCAAAACGTGATGAGATGTCGAGTCAACGGAATATGCTTACAGCTCTTTATTTTGGCTGCGAAGCTTGGTAACCGCCAATAGACGACGTTTATCGTCCTCGGCAACCCAAGCTTTACAGACCACAGCATGCTTCGAGTGTGTTAGATCTAAGGAAACAACTTGCAGGAATCTTACGTTAACAACAGAATCAACACATCTCTCACGTGATTGCTTGAAGTCTTCCAGCCTTTTCTTGGCGCCTGGTTTGAACATGTGCACATCCTTCTGGTACATCCCCAACTGAGCTGCCATTTGCAGTACGTCGTCCGACCAAAAAAACTTGCTTCCGCTGGTGTGACCATGAGCCCATCCACCGACTACTCAAGATGATCAGATACTAACAAATTGTAGTAAGAGTTCACTCACTGTTAGTAAATGGAATTAAATCCATGATGATCGGATCGAAGTCGGGAAACTTCGATAAAAAGTTGGGCTTATAGACCAGGCTTGACGAATCGTTGAGCGCATAAGGACACGGTCATTAAGTAATGCTCACTTTTTCTTGAGGCACGAGGTGCACACCCTGCGCCTGATACCGAAGTCTACTCTCTTAATTCCCTTGGTGCCGCACACCTGAGGTTGTGAATCACGAAAGTGCAGAATGTAAGAACAGAGCATACATACACAACATTGAGAACCACCAAATAACAGGCTAGCCCAACTGACCTCAGACATACCAGGCATACAGTCAGGAACACCGCCACGATTGACACGGGCAGCTTTCCAGACCGAAACTGCATTGTCAGATAAGAGAACCTTCCGGAAAGCTTTACTCGCGCGTGATAGATACAAAAGGTCTTCCGGTTCCAAAAGGACAAAAATCTGATGGAGAGTGCAGGTCAGATAACACGTAAGGTCCATGTTCATTAACTAGTAGTAACCTCGAAAAGAATGTCAATCGGCATAGTGACAATGAGACTAAGCGTTTTCTTTTTTCTGCTTGAACCTTTTGTTGCTGGTACCATACCGGTGTTGAGTGCTTTAGCTGCTCTGGCGCGCTTTTTGGCGGGTTGTTTCTCTGAAAGTAAAAGTTAGTTTTAAATACTAAGTTTCACTTGGAGAAATAAAATAGCAATCACTATATGTCTCTCCATATTCACTGCCGCTTGATTCACTGAATGTCTCCTCCAGGCTACTATACTCGCTAGCACCAGTGCTGTCTTCTAGGTCCGTCAAAGGGGAATCATAGTCATCGGCCATGTCATGATCACCGTCTAGAGACATCCAGTCGTCGACGATGATAGGCCTGCTAATACCAAACACAGCCATGACGTGCTGAAATCTGGAGTAGAGCAGCTTAAACCGAAACCGAAACCGAAAGCTTTATATATTAATATTTTGTTTCAAGCTTGGCCCAAATTTTAGTATGTAAAAGTTCAACCATTGATCCCGAAGGTGACGGTGACGTACCGAGATGTCGCTAGATCAGTCTGATCGGGCCGATACTATACTACCATTTCAGCGTTCAGCACCAGCATGCAGTCCTCCACTATGGGTATCTATAATGTTTGTTAGATAAGCGGAGACTAACGATTGCAAGTACCTGTTTGTCAAAGTTGGTAGTAGAATCAGATGGATATCAACCACTACAATATTTCAATGCATTAACTTACTGTAGGCCGCATGCCCGAGAGGCTAGATTTAGTTGACAGGTCTATGTATATGCCAAGGTTTGCTCCGCTCGGCTCAAGCTTGGTTACGCGCCCAAAAGGATCCATCGGACCCTGAGGCCAAGATTACCTACGAGATAAACACAATAAATAATCAGCGCTCAGCCTAGGAACTAGATAATGATTTTAATGTTAGGACGTGTTGAGGACGTGTACTAGGCAAATATAAAGTTATCAGGACGTGCCATTATTACATAAATTTCAGGGTCTGGTGATTCCGGTCTTCATCTTCAGGAAATAATTTTTTGGTCCCTCTATTTTCCTGTTTTCGTCTTTGCCAGTCTACAGTCAGTTCTCAATAACTTGAAATCTGACGGCTTCTAACCCATCAACATCGGGTTCATCCTGTTTTCATCTCTTGTTCTTTTGGATCAAGACTTCCCCGATGATAGGAGTTCTGTAGTGTCATCCTGCATTCTATGCATCTCAGGTGCGCCTATCAGCGCGGGCGGTGGCTGTTCCCAGCCTACGTCAATTTATCGTTCTTTACTAGAGAGCAATATGCTGTGATTACGCAGGCGCATTCGATCTATGGGCTGTCTATGCATGTTTGTGGGGCCAAATTTATTTCTAATCTAGTCGTTTTTAAACCGGTAAGGGTTCTTCGATACGATTTTTCCCATCAGAGCCTTTCATGGCACTTCTCGTGAGACCCTCGTCGTGTGCAGGGTTTTTGGAGCCACAACATCGATTCGTGACGCAGACCGCCTTTTAGTCCCACTTCTTGTGAGGTTGATACGGCCGCTCATTGTGAGCTTTCTGTGTCGCAACATCTCTAAACTTTAGTTCATGATGCGGACCGACATCATGAAAGCTGTCAAATCCAAGCTCGTCAGCTGTTGACCTCCCTTCGATTCTTACTTTCGAGGAAAAGCGAGACATTATCTTCGAGCATCCTAAAGCACTGAAGCGTGTCATGGGCATCTGCGGCTTGGGCTCCTACATTCTCGCGAGCGATTTTCTGTGCGTCGATGCGAAGAAGGTGCCTCTTGATTTTTTGCGCAACGATTGCTTCCCTGAACATACACTTCCACGCAGTCATGATCTCGAGTTGTATAGCAGGGTAATTTCACATCCCGAAGGCATGAAGGTTTGTTGTGTCCCGAACGTGTTGTGTAGCGTTAGTTTGTCAACTCATTGTTTAATAATTTTCAATTTACACTAATGGCAGATTGCTAGGTGAAATTTGTAACGATATAGGTCGGTATCGGCAAATATAAGGAGACGACATGCGTGAACATGCTATAAGTGGTGAGCTTCACAGATTACTCGCCATGATACTTACAAGTCCTCAATTGCTCAGTATCGTCTGGCTCAATACTCTCAGCATTATAGTAAAGGGAATGTCACATACTGGAGGGTCACACTCTACCGTTATCCATGCATACATTGCACGGAGTAGCCTGAATAGATTCGCCGCATCAGAGTTCAATAGAAGGTTCTAGAGTGCCCGGAGGGCCGTATATTAAGTACGGTGTCGGTGCCTTCTGTCCAGGACTCCAGGTTCCTAATTTGCACATTCCGCCGGTGGAAGGTTAAATTAACAAGTTCTGAAGCAAGCGAGCAAGGAAGACATGACATCTTGTTGTATGCAAACTTTGAATCACGGGACAGCACGAAAAGGAACTAATGACTAGCATTTAATCCAGACCCGCGCTCCAACCTCCAAATATCATCTGAACCTTTCACTGCCACACCAACACAAAGAATGGCAGGTACATGCTTCGATGCACAGAACAGTAATCAGTAATATAAATAGTTTATCATCGAGATACTCTGTCCCTTATGTTTACACAATCTCAGCAGAACTAGCTTCCTCCATCCTAACCCATAGCCCGTCCTATACATGATGTGAGCCACTAAACAAAGAAGTAAAATTGAGGACTTACATGTGCATAGATGGTAAGGTGGCTCTTGATGACGACCCTCTCGATGGCCTTGCGGCCAGAACACTTCGCCCACTCCGCAGGGGGAAGAGTCTGAACATCGGTGGCCAATGAGACTGAAGAGAACTGCTGGAGAAGTCGGACGAGGAAGAAAGAAGTCTCGTTGTATGCGAACTGGAGAAAAATAAACGTCAGCGTGAATACTGTGAAAGGGCAGTCGGTAGACCTGTTGTCCAAGACAAATCCTAGGGCCTGCATTGAAAGGCACGAAGATATATGGGTTAGGAGTACAGTATTTTCGCAGGCGATCGTCAAGGAATCGATCTGGGTCAAATTCTTGAGCTGATGGAGAAAAATGTGGGTAAATATTTGTTCCGACGAAGCAGTCAATCAATCGTCGTACATACCATCTGGTCCCCATAAGTCTGTTCGCCGGTGCATTAGAAATACAGAGTAAGGCGTTCTGAGATATCTATCGTCAGTTGAACAAACAGACCCATTTCTTGTTGTAATCACCTAGTATTTGGAGGGATGTAGATCGGTTTCCCCCCATTGATCCCCGGCCATACTGTTGGTTCTGTACTGGTCCTAATCCATAATCAGTACGGAGGCGCACGCATAGACGGAGCAGCAGTTACCTGACATTGAATGGACTAATAAATTTTGAGAAATTCGATGAGATTAAATACAATAAATTTAAAGGGAGCGAACACAATACTCACACAGGCGGGTAGAGTCGGAGCGTTTCTGAAATTCCCGTGTCACCTCAAGAGAAAGTGGATTTTGGGTAGGACTTACCATTAATGACTGCTCTCAGATATTTCATATCGCGCATATCATCATAGGTTGGTCTCCTTGAGCTACCCACTTTGCTAAGGATTTCTTCACGAAGACGGCGGAGAACATCAGGATGCTGTGCGAGCATATAGACAACAAAAGTCAGGGTAGCCGCAGTCTGGAAAAAGCCCTCTTAGCATGCTGATAATGACCGTCCAAAAGAGGTGTATACAGTATCACGTCCAGCAATCATGATGTTAAGAATCTCGTCCCTAATGACGATTGGGTCTAGAAGGGCACAAATTCATCTCATCAGGGATGACATATCAACGGTTCGCGCTTCATACCTTCTGTGTAATTTACCAAGTGATCAAGCAGCGTTTCGCCTTCTTGAACCTCCCTATCCTTTGGGTCGGTCTTCTCGTCAATATCTTTCTTGAGCATTTTGTTCTTTTCTAACGCCTCCTTGAGGATGGGGTCGATGAACTTGTAACAAGTATCCATGTTCTTCTTAACACGATCAGTCCAGAATTCAGACAGGCGCCACGCTGACCCAAACCGGCCGCGATAGGCGGTAGCAATCTGAGCATCACTAAATGCATGCGCAAACTTGTTGGCTGGGTGGTTCTCAAACGCGGCGTCTTTAGAACGGGGCGATGACGGTGGGTAGACCAGACCAGCAGAGAGAGAACAGACGTCTTTTCCAAAGAGGAACTCTGTCGCAGAATCTAAGGTGAAACGAGAGACCATATCCTGAAGAAACGTCAGCAAAAAGTAAGGAACTGTCATTATATGTTCACCTGGAAGTCCACGGGGTAGCCATCTCTGAGTCTATTCTTCAGCTGGCCAATCGCGTCTTCCGCGTGCTTGTCAAATATATCAAAATGACTGATCCGATCTTTGCTGAAGAATGGGCGTGTCATCGAGCGGTGGAATCTGCAGCCATTAGAGTAAGCCTGACGAACAATAAACGGAAATAGACAAGACACACTTCCAGACATCCCCTGAAATATTGACAGTGAATTTTATTGTCACGATGAAATACAGGAAACACACTCACCATCGGAATTGAACACTCCGGTGCCAAGTAGGGAGTTTACTTGGTCCCAGAACATAGGACCTGGTGGTTGAAGATGTTATTGCATCAAATCGGGACAGTACTCCGCACATAAAATCGCCGACCTTTCGAAAATGATGTGAACTTTGATGCTAGAATTGCCTGTTACGCATGAATATCTGGGATCATAACACCCCGACGAGCTGCTTGCCTTTATGTATTCTGGTTCGGCAGTGAAGATCTATTGATTACGACGGATCAACAACGAAACTCAGGATGTAAAAAAATGCACATGCCCTGTTTTCAAAGAGGATTCGCATGTTAAACGTATGCCCAAGAGTGCTACACTGCTCTTCCATTAACTCCCCTACGATAGTAAGTATTCGATAGGGTAAAGTGAAGTTGTTAAGTAGCATACCCATGTATCCGATCTTGAAATTTTGTACCGAGGCTGCAAGGATATCCAGACTGCCAGGCCATCTACTTGGAAACTTGGGTGGGAGGACAGCGCCATGTATGGCAGCCTGGCGCCTATCACGATAGTTTGCTGCGAGCACGCTGCAAGTGAAGATAACAGGGAAAGACAACACATATGCAGGAATCTGCGACCACCCTGGCAAGGATACGCCAAATGCAAAGTCGCAGATGCGGTTTAGACCATAAACTACCGCGGGTGGGAATAGGAGCTGTGGTAAGCAACTGGTGAGGTAGACGATCCCAGGTGGTAATTCCATTGTTATACAGTGTATTTGATGTGAAAGGTGTAGCCAGCTTTATAGTAGGAGCTGACAGAATCACATGTACTTTTTTTGTATGTGGTTCGGGTGGAAAGTTGCCTCATTATCTCACCTGGCCGCCGCGAAGTGAGTGTGCGAGGAGATTACAAATTCCGCTCCGAAGGACCAATCATTTCGTTTTAAACTCCGCATGATGCTCTGAAAATATTTACAAGAAATAATTTATAGAGACGTGGTTTGCGTGTATGTTACGAGGGAGTCAGTATACCTACAGGAAATTAAATATAATAATCCGGATATGAAACCGCCAAAGCAAGTTCAGTTAGCAGCAATGCAGCTTACCAAATCCTTCTGACAAACTTCAGCAATCGCCGATCCCCGAAGATGATGCAATGCTGCGGCGCAGTGTGTAAGTCACGTAAAGTCTTTTGACTGCTACCCAGTTGTTCTTCAACGTAGACGGCGGGGTCGCCATGCGCTGCAACCAGCAAATGAATGGCAAATTTTAAGACGCGGAGAGTGCATACTGGTGGTGGTGTTTATCACCAAGTTGCGAGTCTACCGACGGGTCTCTTTCCTTCAAAGCTTGACCGCATTACATGCGGGGCTACTACAACTTCACCGACACACAGCCGATAATCAGGGTGTTACAGATTCATCTCATCTCATTGGAGACAAAAATTTTCCAGGGGTACTCAGTATCACGCCCCGTCTGGACGAAATCACACATTACTAACCATTGCACAATCACGGGCGTTCGAATGTGCCGTTGGTGCAACAGCCCATTCGAGGAGAACTAGTCATCTTGGCCGAAGCCTCCGAATGAAATGTCGGCGGTGATTATGTTCGATGCGTTGCCTATTGCCAGCGGGAACGGAATCTGTGGCAAACGATCGTATGTAACAGCACCGCTATGATTGACGTTTCGGAGAAGAGAGGTACAGTATCCTTGATATCATCACTGCATGTTGTCAATTTTCACAAAACATTCGTTAGTGGCGCATCTGTTTGGTCGACCAGATACTCACCAAGATTTGATGATCGTATTGCTCTAAGAAACAACGCTGCAAAGTTAGTTGTGCCATTCCTACTTCACGTGATTAATGGACCCTTGCAGGGCTGAGCCTAACTGAGCGGTCAGACCTGCGACACATTCCCATTTTTCATTTGACTACCTCTGAACATAGTGTCGATCAGCTAGCGCCAGGTATGAAACGTGCTTTGAAGTGCTGCACGACCAAAGTCACAGGCAGATTTTGCACGATACATAATCTCACTTTCTAACGGCAGTTCTAACTTCTTCCAGATCCATGTTCTTGATTATCAACGAGCAAGGGCATATCGGGCCTGGAATTGGGGTATGTACTCCTTGGGATATTTCGTTAAAGACAATCCAATATCTGCGAAACCGTGTCGCCATGACTTCACTGCTTGGGTGTGTTTATCATGTCGGAAGTTTCACGGACGGTCATAACCATGAACAAGATTTGAAAAGTAGCGATGAATTAGTGTACATAAGATCATCATCTCAAATCAGGTAGGCGTCAATTCATCACCTTAATTTACAAATAAGTGTGACATCATCGCAGGTCAAGTGAATTTGCAAATCCCCTGCTTTTACTACTTAAACATTGAATCATAACTAGCAACAGGCTATATATCTTTGGTGCAAATGCGTCGAGCAGATAACAACCAGGGTAAATAATACGACTGAAACGACTCATAAATTTGTAGCAGGAGATACTCCCATTTTCACACCATATGATGTCCCTGTCGAGGCTGTACCCATTGTTCTAGCACATCATCATTCTCCCGGCAATCTGAACAAGTCCGAAGCCGGGGAAAAGTGTCCCGACGTAATCTGCAATACAGCTTGCTGGGAGATGGACTGTGGTCGCACTCGAATGATTCTGAATCAATTGGTACATACCAATGAATCTGCATTGAGAGTCTACAACTATAGATGTGGGAAATGACGACACTACGCCTGGTGAAGTAACCCGGGTAACAGAGCTTAATTTATGTTCACTGCATCGTATACGCTAACACCTGTTGCCAGTAGCTATGTGTATTTAGTTCAGCACCATGCTATGTACCCATAGCAAACATGGTAAAGTACTTACGTGCAACGCTCGAGCAGGGCCATGTCGGTCTTGGAAGTGTACACGTGAGGTTTCCCCTCTGAAGTCTCGTTGAAGACCATCTCTGTAAAATCTTGTTGCCATATATTCCAGGAAGGTGTGATGTCTCCTGGGGTGTATCTGTGGTCAGGAGTTTCGAACATGGCCATAGCCATGAAGGAATTTGAGAAGGAAGTCATGAATTGAGAATTATGGTATACAGGACCACCCCTGAAATAGTATGTATCAGAGTAGGTGGTGGTGACCCATCACACTGGCTTACGCATCCGAAGGGAAGTATTCCCCGACATCCATTCCATGCAGGCCAGGTGAAATTGCAAACAAGCCCTGCTTCTGTTGAGCATACTTAATTATGACTTACCCTAAGCTCACCTTCCATGCTCGTTCTCCGAATGCTTGGAGCATATAATAAGTAGGACAGAGGAACATTGCTAAATTCACCCATGAAGTCAGGAGTAGGAGCGAGTTCATCGATGGATATACGCACATTCAGCCATCGCAAGATTTGCCTGGTTGACGTTGCTTCCCATGTTCTGGTACATCGCCGCTGCCCCAGTAATTTGAGCAGGACTAAAGTTCGGGAAAATAGTCGTGATAAAATCTGCAACACTCATTGTCGTTGATTGATCCACAAAGATGTTCCCTTCATGCGAGTTCACTACCGCTAGAAGGTAGTTCTAAAAGAACTGTATGAGTTTCTTTGGCATGACTTCTTTCATCGAACTTACACCATTCAGACGGCCTTTGATGAGTGTTACGGTGGGTTTTTCCACGATGAAAGTCCCATCCACGACAGGGACGAATGTGAGCGTACCATGGTGGCCGTTGAGGTTGGTGTTATAGTTCAAGGTTTGCAGCGTATTTACATCTGCGGCTCGTACGCATGAGAGGGTATCCGAACTTGAGCTACAGCTGTGAGGAGGGTATTGGCTCGGCAACGGCCAAATATTGATTGTGAAAGGGCTTGCTTTGTTCCGTTCACGACCATATTGTACAGTATCTGGCAATGGTATTCAGGTCACCAGACGTTGATATCATCGACAGGATCACCTCCGGAATACGGTCATTGTAGTTGTATTGTGACGACAAGAACATGGAACTTGTCATGGCAGCTCTGAAGAGGGGAGGTTGCGTGTTGCCTCCGTGAGCGACAATATGCTGTGTCACGGAACTGGCGCCTGAAGAGATGAGTAGTAAGCAAAGCTGATCGTGACAAGAGTAGTTAACACGGCTTACCAGCAGACTCTCCCCAAATCGTGACCTTCGTAGGGTCGCCACCGAATTGACTTATCTATTTCAGGTAAGCTTCCTATCAGCTGGAATACAAAACGCGCAAGTAGGTACCGTTGCTTACATGTGCCTGTACCCACTGGAAAGCATAATTTTGGTCAACTTGAGATGAAGTTTAGCAAAAAGTCTGAATAACTGTCAAACCTACGTACGTAGTCCAGCGTTGGGCGCACCCCCATTTTTGACCGCTTCTCCAGCAAGAAAACCTAGCTGACAGTGAGCATATTTGAAAACCAAAAAGAGTTAAATAAACATACCAAATAAACCAAGGCGGTACTGGAGCACGACAGTGATGACACCATAGTTCGATTCCACAATGAGATCTGCACCATCGTATAGACTCGCAGCTCCCATAAGGTACCTATAACAATATCAACTTTTTACTAACAAGGGATCATTTCACATGCGACTAACCCTCCTCCGTGAATCCACACGACTACTGGGAGTCCACCTGATGGAGTGGCCACAACTACACTTCCCGGGGTGTATACGCTACCGAATGCAGGTAAATTGTAACTTGCAGTGATCATTCTAAGATAGGACCTACTTTAAGAATAAGCAATCTTCCGACTGACTGACATCCCTTTTGCTTGAAGACATGGTTTTTGTTGAGGGAAGATTTAAGGGAACTTGGTAACATTCATTTGGTTGCGTGACGGCGTGTTGAATGCCTGAGGTGGTCGGTGGAGGCTGTGGAGCCGCCCATCTCAAGTTGCCTACGTGTTTTGTGTGAGTTGACATTGTGTACACTACACAAAACTGGACGCACCAATCGGAGGAGCTGCGTACCGTATTCCAAGGAAGCTAGTAGTATTTGTCACTGTGTCCACCGAACCTTGATATTGAGCATAACCCAAGTCGACGACGGGCGCATCGTTGGTGGCCAATGCTTTTAACACAAGAAAAGTCTGCGAAACAGCCAATAGGTTAGCTTTGATCAACATTCTTTCCAATTTCGTAGATCGCGGAACAAGATACTATGTAACTAGGGTGATACTAGAACCGCGGGACCACATTATATACCTTGCGAGTGAGCTTCAGGGGTAGTGAGGGCAGAATTATTTGCGGCTAATATGCTGGTTGTGCCAGCAGAAGTGGCAATTCTGCCACTTCTGCCACCTGGCAAAGTTCTCAAAGTGCTACACGGCTACATCAACAACATCAGTAAATTCACACATTCCTTAACATGCTTAATCAGCTTAACTTGTTTGCTCTCTCTCACATCATTCACCTGGCATATCTTATATTTTTTGAGTGTGAAATACAATAAAACATGTATATTAATACATCTCAACATTTTTTTTCTGAATTCATTCAAGTTGAAATTTTAAACAAGTAGATCCAATTTCTCCAAGGCAGTTAAGCTGAAATAAGTCTGTTTAAGGGCCAAATAAGGAATGTGAGAATTTCCTGATGAAAGGTGACAACAGTTACAGCTACTTTCATGTCGATAGACCAGATTTCATTTTGTTCCCTTCACTGCTTTTGTTTAGTCATGGAGCTGTACAAACAAAAGGGTCCCACTTCTTACAATATTGGGATCCCAGAATGGCAAGCTCAGAGTCTTGCTTGCTTCATGCTCTTATCAGTCATCGAGCTGTGATGACAAGTGTCTGTCACTTCTTGCAGCATACAACTAGAGCCCATTCAGTCAAATAGCATGATAAATACATACAGCTAATGTTGAAAAATCCATGTTCTAAACAGGCCAGTGGATGTCAGCTGACCAAATATATATGTCTGTGTTTATCATTCAGCCAGTAGGCTCATAAAGTGATGGTTTTATCAGCTGGGCCCATGCATTGTGATGCTTGACATGAACATGTCAGCTAAGGGCCAGTAAAATTGGTGGTGTGATATTGACAGCTGGGCCCATACACTATAGCTACTGTGTGTACCGATCAGCCAATAGCATGTATCATTTGGCTGATGATGGGGGTGAAGAGTATATTTTTCTGTTTGGATTGGTCTGGCAATTGTGGGTGGGATGCCATCATATGGGCCAATTAAAATGAAAGACTGATGTTATCATATGGACTGGTGAATATGATCACCAGTCCTATCAACCAATATGACTCCCTTGGGTATTCATTTTCTCAGCCCATCTGATTGCATCAGGTATACAGTACTATCAGCTAACATGATGGCATCAGGTATGAATGTCATTTGGCCCATACATGTTGAACAGTATCATTGGCTGACCTGATGGGATTATGTATTCAGTATCCTCAGCCCATATGATGGTATCAGTCCTATTGGCCAACCTGATAGCATCAGGTATTCATTTCCATTGGCCCATATGATAACATTGAGTATTTAGTTTTGTCAGCCCATACATTTTCATCAGTGATGTCAGCTGGCTTGATGGTATTGGGTATTTGTTTTCACCAGCCCATACAATAACATCAGGTATTTAGTTTCATTGGCCCATATGCTTTCATCAGTGATGTTGGCTGGCTTGATGATTTCGGGTATTCATTGTTGTTGGCCCATATGCTTTCATCAGTGATGTTGGCTGGCTTGATGGTATCAGGTATTCATGTTTGCTAGCCCATATGATAACATCAGGCTTTCAGCATATTTGGTGACTGACCAACTGACCAACTGGTCCACCCTATAGCATCATGCATTCATTTACATTGGCCCATATGATAACATCAGGCATTCAGTTTCATCAGCTGACCTGATAGCATCAGGTATTCGTTTCTGTTGGCCCATATGATAACATCAGGTATTAAGTTTCATTGGCCCATATGTTTGCATTAGTACCATCAACTGAATCATGTTAGCTGAATATACTGAATGTCTGATGTTATTGTATGGGCTGATGAAATGAATACCTGATACCATCAAGCCAGCTAACATCACTGATGAAAGTGTATGGGCCAATGAAACTAAATACCTGATGTTATCATATGGGCTGATGAAAATGAATACCTGATGCTATCAGGTCAGCCAATAGGACTGATACCATCATATGGGCCAATGTAAATGAATGCATGATGCTATAGAGTGGACCAGTCAGTTGGTCACCACCGCTGAATACAACAATCAGTTATTAGGTTATAATCATATACTATCACTGTGCTATGTATGCCGAGACAGAGGCATCTAATCTACATGGATATGAGTTGTGTATGATGACCAAGGTGTACCCATGAAATTCTGAAGGCTGTTGCAGATGAACCAAGCCCATACTGTTACGACTGGGATGGGCTCGTTGAACGATGGTTCAAAAGAGAACAGCGGTCGTTAACGTATCAACGCTTTACATAGAAAAGACTACAACGTTGTCAGACGACACAGATAGTTTCGTGCTGGGGGCAGTACGAAACTGGCTGAGTCAAATATAACTGTGTTCGGACTAAGACTTAGGAGTGCTAAGCTTTAGAAGACAGCTTCACAATGACGACTAGAGTTGAGAGGCTCTAGCGAAAGACGTTCCAGGTAAAACCCAGTAAGATTCAAGTGAAGAATCTACAAGTACAGGAGAGCCTTTAAATACTAAAGTACATAGGGACTTTAGGGCAGGCTTGAGACAGATATAAACGGTAGGTAACTGAATATAGTATACAACGACGTGAGTCAATAGAATGTGGTAGAACGTCGTGGAATGTATGAGTCATTGGAAGTCCATAGAATGTCAGGAAATAGAGGAGAACAGAATAGAACGTACAGTCAAGTGACTGTGGGAGAAAGGAAACGATCAGATGATCGTGTAAGAATACAACCGTAAAGGTAAAGGTCATCTGACCATGTAAAGATACAACCGTTAAGGCAATAGTGACATAAGCAAAGGAAAATGAATAGGGGCGTACAACGATTGTAATATTACCCCCGTTCTTAGGGTGAAGACACCGTTCTTCACTTCAATTATCTTGATTATCCCAGTAGACGGGATCATCTGACCAAACGAAGTGACCGTCTTCATCGAAGTCGTTTTTGACGGCACGAGCCTCATCCTGCTCCTGGCAGTGACGCGCGTACTTCTCGTCTTCTTCTAACTCCAAAGCGGCGAGTGCGGTGTAGAAGTCGGGGTGGTGGAAGTCTTTGTAAGGGAACCCGACGTCTTTCCCTTTTAGCATGGGACTAGCGTAATCGTGAGCGATGGGGGAACGGCGACGGACTGGTGTGACGAGGGCGTCGGTAGTGTCGGTGAACTGGGAGATGGACGATTCTGTGATTTCTGACGAGGAGACATTAGGTGATGCTGGGGTCGATGGGATGTAGATGGCGGAAGGCATATAGACTGAATGAGTAAAAGATGACTGAGGACGAACAATGGTAGTGGTTCGGGTTGAAGGGCCACTTCACAGATTGTGTCGCTTTTTGTATGCTTTCAAGATCTGCTTGGCATTCTCCAGGTTAGCTTCCGGTAGCCACTCGTTATCAGCTGATGAGTACCCCTTCCACATCACCAAGTATCTTCGGCATTTGCCATTTCCCTTGTGGGATAGTATCGCTTCTACTTCATATTCTTCTTCTTCTTTGATGACGTCTGGGGCTGGTTCCAGGAAATTCGGACCGTGTATGTCGTTTTCGCTATAGGATGATAATTAAGAAGCATGGAACGTGTTGTGGATCTTCCACTGCTTCGGGAGCTCTAGTTTGAATGTAATTGGTGATAGGACTGCGGTGATCGGGAACGGTCCGTATCGCTTCGGGGCGAGCTTCTTCGAAGGTAGTTTCAGGCATAGGTTCTCCACTGATAACCAAACCTTATCTCCTATCTTCCACGGGGTATACTTCTGCCCGTATGATCGTTCTGCCATCTTTTGCATGGTGAGGTTGTGACACGATATCGCTTCTTCTCTGATCTTCTGCAGTGTCCTGACTCGTTCTTTGGCAGTTGGTACAGTAGAGTCTGGAATAAGGTGTGGGATGGCGTGTGGTTCATATCCCATCATCAAGAAGAACGGTGATGCGTTCCGTGCGTCATGCTTTCGGTGGTTATGCACGAATTCTGCGATTAGTAGGTGCTCTACCCAATCTTTGGGGTTATTCCGGCAGTATATCCGGAGGTACATCTCTAGCTCTTGGTTAAGACGTTCAGTCTGGCCATCCATCTGAGGGTGGTATGTGGTGGATGGTGCGATGTTGTATTCTAGGAGTCTGGCTAGCTCCTTCGAGAATCTGGATAAAAATTGCGGGCCCCTGTCTGAAATAAGCTTATCGTGGAGCCCAAATCTTCTGTAGACGTGTTTTAAAAATAACTTGGCCACCCCCTCCGAGGTGATCGTCTTGTTGCATGGAGTAATAATTACCCCCTTCATAAGCCTGTGGTCTACCACGACCATGACACTATCAAAGCCCCCGGATACGGGGAGGTCGGTGATCAAATCGACTGAAAGTTGGGCAAAGGGGCGCATCGCAGAGGAGGGGATCAGTGTCAGAGGCGGTCGCACCGGGTGAGTATCCACCTTCATCTGCTGGCACAAGGCGCAGCCATCAACATACTTCCTAATATAGGAACCCATACCAGGCCACCAAGCTTCCTGCTTGACAAGTTCTTCCGTCTTAAATCGTCCGGGGTGACCTGCGGTGGGGTGATCATGATACCTGGTGAGGATCTCGGGGTGATGTGCCGGGGGAATATAGGCATGATCCTTATAGTACAAGATATCTTTATCTATTCTCCAATCGGACAACGCCGACTTCATCGGGGGGAGACATACACCGTCAAGGGCATCAGAGGCGACTTTAAACACTGGGTCATCCAGTGGGTCAGAAGATCGGAGGGTGTCGGCAAGGTCTACATCGAGTAACCGTACAAACATGGAATCCGGGAGAAGGACCTGGTCGGTATTGTCGTCCTTTCCTGTTCCGTGATCGGGCTGGCATGACAAAGCGTCCAGTGCTGCTAGTTTGCTTCCTGCGACGTGGTGGAGTTCCAGATCATATTCAGACAAGAACATCTGCCAACGGGCCTGACGACGTGTCAGCTTCTGGGCCGTGTTGAAATAGAGCAGATTCTTGTGGTCGGTGAATACAATGATCGGATGTGGGTTCCCTTCTAGGTAGTGTCTCCATTCGGCCAGCACTCTGATAACCGCGAGCAACTCTCTATCGAAGATCTGATAGTTGCGTTCAGTGGGGTTAAGGGATTGTGATAGGTAAGCGCAGGGATGGTAGACGCCGTTTTCATCAGTCTGAAGGAGGACCCCTCCTGTGGCTACAAGTGATGCGTCGGTGGTGATAGCGAACTGTTTCGTGGGATCTGGGTTACGTAGTACCGGTTTCGTAGTGAATGCACTTTTTAGCATGTCAAAGGCGCCCTGTTCCTTGTCCGTCCAAGCGAACTTACTATCTTTCTTGGTGAGGTCTACCAGTGGTTGTGCAATGTCAGAGTAATGGGGAACGAAGGATCGGTAAAAGTTGCAGAATGCTAAAAATGAACAAACTTCGGAGACGTTCTTCGGCACTTCCCATTTTCTAATTCCTTCGACCTTTTCGATGTCTGATGTGACCTGTCCTGGGCGTATGACCATACCGAGATATTCTACTTCTTCGGCGTCGAAGGTGCATTTCTCCGGTTTGCAAAACAGCGTTTCCTTTCGTAGCTTCTCCAATATGTGCCTTGTCCTCTTCCGATGTTCTTCTAAGTCGTTCGAAAATATAAGGAGATCATCCATATAGACGATGAGCCATCCTTTGTTCAATTCTTGTTGGAACGTGCGGTTCATGTATGCCTGAAACATTGCTGGTGAATTACATAATCCAAAGAACATGACGTTCGGCTTGTATAGCCCGAATTCCGTCGTAAAGGCCGCCTTCCATCTATCGTCAGGGTGGATACGGATATTGTTATATCCCGATCTGATATCCATTTTCGTGAAGTACTTTGCTTGATGGAGTCGTGTGATAAGCGAAGTTGGTAGTGGAAGGGGGTATGCGTTCTTGATAGTCCATTCATTAATGTACCGGTAGTCTTGTGTAGGCCTGAGGTCTCCGCTTTTCTTTCCAACAGAGAAGAATCCGCTCGCTTGCGGGGATTTGGATTCTGAGATAAATCCTTTAGCGAGATTCTTGTCTATGAAGGTTTTCACAGCTTCTTGTTCCTTCGGTGATAGCAGGTAGATTTTCGAGACCCTGGGGACGTATCCAGGTTTAGTCTCAATGTGGTGGTCAGTTCTGGGTCGTTCAGGTGGCAAGTGATTAAGACAATTTTTGGCAAACACATCGGCGAAGTCGTGAAGATAAGCGGGTACAAGTTCTTCAAAGCTTTTCTTCTTAGCTTCCTTCTCCGCCGTGGCAAACTCCTGAGACTTGCTGCTGAACTTAAGAGGGGTTGCATGTTGTTCAGCATGGGAGGTGCCATCACGTGTGAGGGGGGTATCCATTGAGACGTCTTCTATAATCCTGACCGCTTCACCGTTGAGTGCATACTCCGCTAGGAACTCTCCTTCTTCTAATGGGTAGTCCGCGACGTTCCTGACCGGTTCTTCGAGTGCATCCATCCAAACGTCATCTTTTGTATCAAAGTTTGGTGGGGGGTCGTTGTCTTCCATAGGTAGTAATGGTGGTACCAGTGTCGCTTCTTCATCGGGGATCTCTTTGATTGAGGCGAAGGGAGGGGGCATAGGGTCCCGGCATTCTGTACTAACGCTTCGTTCAGCCTTCCTCTTCCCTTTCTTCTGTTCGTCAATCGGTCGCTGTTCTTTGACAGTGGGCACTGGGCGGAATGATTCTTCTAGCTCCGCCTTCCTCTTGTTCTTTTTCTGATCTTCGATTGACCTCTGTTCTTTGACAGCAGGTTTCGGACGGAATGATTCTTCTAGCTCCGTCACCCTCTTCTTCGGCCTCGCTATGGGCGATATCGGTCTGGAGGGTAAGACGACCCTTGGTTTCGGTGGTGTGGGCTTTACGTCTTCCTTCATCGGAGATGCAGGTCTCTGTACTTCTTCCTGCTTCGGCAAGGGTGCTCCCTTCGGTGTTTCATCAACCTCTATAGGTTGCGGTTCGAGGCCCTTCAGAGGGGGGCCTTCGGTCACTGGGCTGGCTTTCCTAAGCCTGGACTGGGCCCATCTGGGTGTCGTGTCGGGGCAGAAGAAGGGTTTAAGTTTGTTACCCTTCCGGGCATCATCGATGCTTCTTTCAACCTCTGCTGATCGTTTGGTTGCTGGGAGCTTTACTGTTTCGGCTGCCCAGTCAATGGTGGGGTTCATGGCTTTTAGCCAGGGGATACCGAGGAGTATCTGGTCTCGTCATCCCAACTGCGTAATATTGAATTTTCCGAACATGACACGCTCATCAACTTTGACGTGGAGCATGCAGTATCTGGAAATAAGTCCCCCTTTCGAATAGCTGCCATCGGCGGTGGTGACGGCGAAGGGTTTCTTCAACGGGTGAGTCTTGATGCGATGGTCTTGGACGAATTGGTCGGAGATGAAGGTTCCGGCTGCTCCGGAATCAATGACTGCTGTAGTGTCGACTGGGTCTTTATGAACTCGGGAGTAAAGGGTAATCGGTATGCGCATTTCCTTTCTTTCTCCTACTTTGCATACAAGTCGTAATGGCCTAGTGGGGAAGTCTACCGTCGACGAACTAGCTTCCCAAATCAAAAATCCTCAGCGAGTCTTCTGGCTTCTTCTACCTCCATATCGGTATCTTCTTCTTCGATCTCCTGCTTCCTAACAGGGACCTTCTTCTTCGGGCACTTATTAGCGCGGTGGCCCGTCTGGGCGCAGTGGAAGCACTGGCCTTTCTTCATATACTCGCGGCAATCCGCGTCGGTAAGGCGATCGACCTCCATGGCATCGGGGTCTGATCTCTTGGAGTTAGGAACGTACTTGTGTCTGTTCTTCTTCTTCCCGTTCCCGTCTCCTTTCCTCACTGCGGAGTACCGCTCCCAGTTGGCATTCTGGATGATGGCGGCAGAGATATACATTTCGATGGTTACGGGGACAGTCTCCATCTGACAGATAGCGCGCTGGAGAGCGGTGCTCTCCTTGAGGACCGATTCGGCCATAAGGGTACGGAACTCAGCGATGTAGTCCATGAGGTTCCCGGTGTGCTTGATGCGACCAATCTTGGTCATGGCACTAACCTTCTTGTCGGCGGTGACAAACGAAGCCTTAAATTGCTTCTCAAAATCTTCAAACTTTCCCCACACTTCTCCTGCTTCGAACACCTTTGAATAGAAGTTCAACGCCCATGCTCCTGCTGTTCCATTCTTCATGTAGGCGAGAGCGGTGGCGATCTGTTTCTGATCGGTGTCGTAGTATCCAGCGTTAATAGCGAAGTAAGTTTTTACTGAGTATAGCCATCTCTTAGCATCTGCTGGGGTCCCATCGAATTGTGTGGGTAACCCTGCCTTGAGTTCGGGCAATGTGATCTTTACTGGGGTGGGGGTAGATCCGGACATGATGTCTTCGGTATCGGCGGTACTAGTACGTATTGGTCTAGCTTTGGTCTGGACTGCGTCATGGCAGAATCAGGTTCCGTTTCATGACGGCTCGGGCTGATTATCAGCGATGTCAGGGGGGGTCTGATGACGTGGCGCTCACAGATGTGTGGCGTGCGAAAAGACTTGAATCTTTTGTTACGACTGGGATGGGCTCGTTGAACGATGGTTCAAAAGAGAACAGCGGTCGTTAACGTATCAACGCTTTACATAGAAAAGACTACAACGTTGTCAGACGACACAGATAGTTTCGTGCTGGGGGCAGTACGAAACTGGCTGAGTCAAATATAACTGTGTTCGGACTAAGACTTAGGAGTGCTAAGCTTTAGAAGACAGCTTCACAATGACGACTAGAGTTGAGAGGCTCTAGCGAAAGACGTTCCAGGTAAAACCCAGTAAGATTCAAGTGAAGAATCTACAAGTACAGGAGAGCCTTTAAATACTAAAGTACATAGGGACTTTAGGGCAGGCTTGAGACAGATATAAACGGTAGGTAACTGAATATAGTATACAACGACGTGAGTCAATAGAATGTGGTAGAACGTCGTGGAATGTATGAGTCATTGGAAGTCCATAGAATGTCAGGAAATAGAGGAGAACAGAATAGAACGTACAGTCAAGTGACTGTGGGAGAAAGGAAACGATCAGATGATCGTGTAAGAATACAACCGTAAAGGTAAAGGTCATCTGACCATGTAAAGATACAACCGTTAAGGCAATAGTGACATAAGCAAAGGAAAATGAATAGGGGCGTACAATGATTGTAACACATACAATGTGATCACTAGTGTATGTGACACCATGCCTGACATTGTGGCCAGAGAAGCTGACCATAGCACCTGAGTTATACCACAACTGGATACCTAGGTTAGATAATGTCATGATCCTATTGCAATAATGGCTGACACTGGTCATGATATCAAACCCTTTGGGAGTAGAACTTGGGTCTTGGTGAAGGGGGCATTTTCTGTTACAAATTATAGCTGCACAATTGAACACCAAGGCCCAGACCTGCAGCCTGCAGGCAAGTGAACATATGACCAAGGCCATGTTCTATGGCCCATCAGCCAAGTTTTATCTGGGTGGTTACTGATGCCCAATACAACTTTGGATGCATCACCTGAAGAGCTGCCAAGGCCAATAGTGCTGCTTGCTGCATTGATATTATAACCTTGAGACTACCTTTCCCTTTCAGGGTGGCCAACACCTCAGGGATGAATCCATCAGCT
This sequence comes from Suillus decipiens, assembly GCA_016695475.1. NCBI lineage: Eukaryota > Fungi > Basidiomycota > Agaricomycetes > Boletales > Suillaceae > Suillus > Suillus decipiens. Next base: position 61,227 of record MU173068.1, on the reverse strand, counting down.
GGTGGTAACCCATGTGGCTATAATGTCTACATGAGCATTAGCATTTTGGTGATAAAGCAGTACTAACCTCCTAGCTTTGCAAGAACCAGCAAGGGGCTAAACTGATACATCCTGGGGTCAATTGATGTTGGTCACTGGCATGAAAATTCTCAGTGAATGTCCTCCACTGGGTGTCTGGACCACTGGTCATGCTTTTCTTCAAGAGGGAGCCTATTCCAATAGTAGCTTCTTCCATCTTGGCCTGTTGGGTCAGCAAATGAGTTGGCTGATCAGTCATAATAAAAGAACTCACTTGAATCCACAGGCTAATAGCATCTGGAGGGTACCATAATATAATACAGCTGTCCAAGTCTAAAATGACTGAGGCCTTCTCCAGCAAATGTTCTGGCCCACAAGGAAATTTTTTCAGCAGTGAATCTTCATGTGTTGCAACCATCCATTTATGGAGGGCTTCATTGTACCTAATCATATCAAGATCAAGTTGGACTGCAATGGATTAGGGAATGACCAACTGAATGGTAGAAATGGTCTACTTGAGTTGGAATAGGCATCAGTGAGCACCTGGGCCAACTGCTGACAAGCGAGCATGGTTGGCACATCAATTTCCAAGGGGGGAAAGATTAAATGTTTGTTGCCAGCAACATTGCAATCAAACAGCTATTAAACAAAATAACTAGCTATGCATGTGGTATACAATGCTTAGTTGGCCAGAACTGCAGTCATGACTGCAGAACAACAGGAATAAGAGTCTAATGGCTCAAATACAGTGACAAAATCACATTTGGTAATACTATTCATCTTTCTGGTGCTATACATAACATTACTTGTATGATAACTACCAGCTAGCTCATGACCAGTGGGAGTTTAAGAGCACTTCTTCCAGCTCACACATGGGCCCCTCAAGTTGGGATATAGTGTTTGTGGCCTCAGTGGCCATCTGAATCTTCTCCTCTAACATCTTTGTCAGCAACTCACTGAGATGTTCAACATGGGCCTTGACTGCTAGAATCTGATTGAGGCAGGGTTCACCATCCACTTGACTGGTGACTGCAGGGCCAGGCTGAAGCATTGCTCCCAAGAGCTACAGATAAGCATCACTAGAAGGTCAGGTTAAGAGTGAAATGACTAACCAGTTGTTCAAAGTGGTCTTGGACCATGTCTATGACCTCGTTGACATTCAAGAATGGCAGTGGGAAACCCAAGGTATCAAACTGGTCCTTCCACCAATCATGAGAGTAATTGGTAACTACTCTGTAAGTAGATCTCAGTTGAGGGTCTTATGGGCAACAGTGATTGAAGTATTCATTAAAGAACTGTTGGTTAGTGATATTCCTGGTATGCATATGGGAAAATCTGCTGAGGACACTGTGGAGGAGGTTGGGCATGGTTGGGTGAATGTTCAGAACCATACATATGGTGATGTATGGGAACACTGTCATATCCCATACAGCTGATCTCAGATCTGATCAGATCCAATCGATCCCACTTCTGTCTGGACCATGTATCCAATCTGGTGTAAAGACTACAATCTAGCTAGTATGATAGCAAACTACCACCTATGCTAGTATATGTCGGAGTCTACCTAGCTGCTATACTTGCGAGGCAAGAACGTTCGACCTGAGGGGTTGCAGGTGAATATACTTCATCAAACACTGCTATAAGACATGTGATACTCCTATAAAGTGATGCCGATGCTAGCGGTAGCGTTGCCGCTGATAGCATTACAGATTCCGTGGATGCTGATGTTAAGCGCCTTGTGAAAGATAGATGCTGATAGTGCCAGTGAAACCGATGATACTGTGATGAGTGCTAATGATGAGCACAGTGATAGCGTGTACTGATATCTGTGATAGCATGGTATGCCGAAGGACAATGAAGAGCGATAGTGTGATGTTGATGAAACTGATGATACTGATGAATACCAGTGCTTAGTGAAGATAGCGGTAAGGGAAGCATCGAGAGTGAAGACCATCAAAGGATCCTTTAGAGATATTTGGATTTCAAAGAAGATATATTTGTGTATAGCGAGAGCGGTAGCGGTATGGGAATCCTGTCTAATGAATAATATGATATAAGAAAAGTGATTGTAAGTGACTTCTCCTACTGCTATATGGTAGAAGGGGAGTGTTGAATGGAGGAGAAGTCAGCAGTCTTTTATCATACATTGTAAGTATGCAGAATCAATAGGCGAGAGTAGTAGCGAGTATGCTAGACTTAGCCCTAGCAATATGTAATAGTGCTGCATGTGCTGCGGCACACGTTCTACATGTAATAAAGCTTGCCGTGGGATCAGCAGTGGTAGATGGGAATGTACTATGCACCAAATGGAACTAGTTGGCATGGCATGGGCATTTGATGGGCATTGGCTCGTGAAATGTGTCTTGGTACTGCGGTACAGTAGTCTGGCAAGGGTGCGGTAACCTCAGTAACTGTATATATCGATAGCGCTAGGGTTAGGGGTGGTTGTGCTATGCGGTATAGGGGCTAGACAATAATGGAAATGGACTCATGCAAGGCTAGTGCCAGCTAGACTATCACACCAGATCATCCATCTGAAACCCCTAGCTTCTGGTGTTCTAAGTCCACTGTGCATACTTGTGTCTATCCCCTTTTGGTGGTTCACCTGTACCGGTATCCCGGCTATGTATATTCCTGTCCTGCTTACTGATCTGTTACCTGTGCTTCATATCCGACTCACATTTACTGATCCGCTGTGCATTTACTAATAGACTTCCATTATACTTTGTACATAGCCCCCTGGTCCCAGACTTGCTGATTATCCATGCTAGCTACTACAGTATATAAACTGCATGTACAACTCTATAGAACCTTAGTTCAAATATCATCTTAGATTCTGCTCATTCCGTTCCTCTGAACTTGAGTTACTTCTAATCCTATTATCTTCCAAGACTTAGGATTGATTCCTGTAGTCTACACCTCCAACTCTACCTTCGGTAGTCCATCTCTGTTAGTTTCTAGTCAGGACCTTGTCTGATACTAGCCTTATATCTTATTGTCTATCTGTATGTTCTGGATACCCTTCGGATGTAGCATATCTGATATCTTTGGACCTCCGGATCCATCATGTGACCACTTCCAGAATTTCAGACATATATCTCTCCTCTGAAATAAGGTGCATTACTCGGGAAAGGGGCACAGTGTACGAACTGAGGCCAAAGCCCTTCAGATCTCTTACCTTTTGAGTACAGTCTTAACAAACACAAATGACTAAAGGATGCATTAGTGATAACATGATGCTGACCAACTGACTGGCTGATAGCTAAAGAACTTACATTTGCCTCCCATTGAAGGTGCCTTACAAAGTTGGATTTGTGTGCCAGTGACTGAGGTACTTGGCTTCAGTTTGTTAAGACCATACTCAATAGGTGAGAGATCCAAAGGGCTTTGGCCTCAGTTCATACACTGTGCCCCTTTCCCAAGTATTGCCCCTTATTTCAGAGGAGCAATATACATCTGAGGATCCGGAAGTGTTTGTGTGATGGATCCGAAGGTCTGAAGGTATCGGATATGATATGTCCAAAAGATATCCAGAATGTATGGATGGAAAGAGTATGTCCAAAGGGTATCTGGAGCATATGGATGGATTCAAGATATAAGACTAGTATCGGATGAGGTCTGAACTAGAAACTAATGGATATGGACTACTGAAGGTAGAGTTGGAAGTGTAGACTTTAGGAATCAATCCTAAGTCTTGGAAGATACTAGAGCTAGAAGAGGCTCAAGTTCAGGTGAATGGAATGAGCAGAATCTAAGATGATATTTGAACTAAGGTTCTCTAGAGTTGTACATGCAGTTTATATACTGTAGGTAGCTAGTATGGATAATCAGCAAGTCCGGGACCAGAGGGCTATGCACAAAGTATAATGGAAGTCTATTAGTAAATGCGCAGTGGATCAGTAAATGCAAGTCGGATATGAAGCACAGGTAATGGATCAGTAAGCAGGACAGGAATATACACAGCTGGGACACCAGTACAGGTAGATCACCAAAAGGGGATAGAAGCAAGTATGCACAGTGAACTTAGAACACGAGAAGCTAGGGGTTTCAGATGGGTGATCTGGATTGGATCTGTGGTCCAGACAGAAGCAGGATCGATCAGATCAGATCAGATCTGAGATCAGATATATGGAATATGACACAGTTACAGAAAATACAGATGACTGCAAAACAAGATGTGGCATACTCTAGGATGTTGGTAGCATCTGTCATATTCCATACATCTGATCTCAGATCCAATCAGATCAGATCAGATCAGATCGATCCTGCTTCTATCCGGACCACAGATCTGATCCGGATCACCCATCTGAAACCCCTAGCTTCTCATGTTCTGAGTCCACTGTGCATACTTGCTTCTATCCCCTTTCAGTGATCTACCTGTACTGGTGTCCTGGCTGTGTATATTCCTGTCCTGCTTACTGATCTGTTACCTGTGCTTCATATCTGACTCGTGTTTGCTGATCCGCTGCGCATTTACTCATAGACTTCTGTTATACTTTGTGCATAGCCCTCCGGTCCTGGACTTGCTGATTATCCATACTAGCTACCTACAGTATATAAACTGCATGTACAACTCTAGAGAACCTTAGTTCAAATATCATCTTAGATTCTGCTCATTCCATTCCTCTGAACTTGAGCCTCTTCTAGCTCTAGTATCTTCCAAGACTTAGGATTGATTCCTAAAGTCTACACTTCCAACTCTACCTTCAGTAGTCCATATCCATTAGTTTCTAGTATGGACCTCATCCGCTACTAGCCTTATACCTTGAATCCATCCGTATGCTCTGGATACCCTTTGGACATACTCTTTCCATCCATACATTCCAGATATCCTTTGGACATATCATATCTGATACCTTCAGACTTTCGGATCTGTCATGCAAGCCCTTCCAGATCCTTGGATGTATATTACTCCTCTAAAATAAAGGGTAGTGCTTGGGAAAGGGGCACAATGTACAAACTGAGGCCAAAGCCCTTCGGATCTCTCACCTATTGAGTACGGTGTAAAGACTACAATCTAGCTAGTATGATAGCAAACTACCACCTAGGCTAGTATATGTCGGAGTCTACCTAGCTGCTATACTTGCGAGGCAAGAACATTCAACCTGAGGGGTTGCAGGTGAATATACTTCGTCAAACGCTGCTATAAGATGTGTGATACTCCTATAAAGTGATGCCGATGCTAGCGGTAGCATTGCCACTGATAGCGCTATGGATTCCATGGATGCCGACATTAAGCGCCTTGTGAAAAATAGATACCGATAATGCCAGTGATACCAATGATACTGTGAGGAGCGCTAAAGATGAGCGTGGTGATAGCGTGTACCGATAACTGTGATAGTGCTGTACGCCAGGGGACAGCAAAGAGGGATAGCGTGATGACAATAATACTGATGATACCAATGGATACTGGTGCTTAGCAAGGATAGCAGTAAAGGAGGCATTGAGAGTGAAGACCGTCAAAGGATCCTTAGAGATATTTGGATTCCAAAGAAGATATATTTGTGTATAGCGAGAGCGGTAGCAGTACGGGAATCCCATCTAATGAATGATATGCTACATCCGGAAGTCCCATCCGAGGTAGAAATGTCCTCTCTGACATCTCCATTGCCTCTGGGCATCCCATCCATGGAAGAGACTCCTCCTCCAACCACATCCGAACCCTCTGCTGGTACCTCTGTCCCTAACATATCTCTGATAAATGCAGTGGCATTTTGCCATGCCTGCAAGTTAGAAGGATCTACTCAATTCAGCATCTACCTCCGTCCATCTGAAGTCAACCTCTGATCCACATCCATACCATCCGATCCTCCAGACCTCTCCAGAATCCCTTCTGAATACCACAAGTTCACAGATGTCTTTGACAAGGACAAAGCAGGGCAGCTCCCTCCTCACTGACCCTATGACCTCAAAATTGAGTTAGAAGAAGGGGCCAGTCTGCCTCTTGGAACCATATACTTTCTCTCTCTGGTCAAGCTTGAAGCCCTCTGGAAGTTCCTTGACGAAAACATCTTGTCCAGACTCCTCCGATCCTCGTCTTCTCCTCATAGAGCCCCTGTCCTGTTTGTCAAAAAGAAGGACAGTTCCCTTCATCTTTGTGTGGACTTCTGTGGCCTTAACCAGATTACCAAGAAAGACCAATATCCATTACCCCTCATTGCCGACCTTCTAGACTCTCCGAGCCATGCTAAAGTCTATACCAAAATCAATCTCTGTTCCGCTTACCACCTCATCCAGATAGCAGAAGGAGATGAGTGGAAAACTTTCTTCCATATGCCCTATGGCTCCTATGAATGGTTGGTAATGCCAGAAGGTCTTACAAATGCTCCAGTGGCTTTCCAATGCTTTGTTAATAGTGTGTTTGCCGATATGCTGGATATATGCATTATCGTGTATCTGGATGACATTCTTATTTATTCCGAAGACCTTACGAGTCATAGGAAACATGTCCGAGAAGTACTATGCCATCTCCGTAAACATTGACTCTATGCTAAACCCGAAAAATGCGAATTCCACTCATCCTCTGTCGAGTATCTTGGTTACCTGCTATCTCTGGAAGGCTTGACAATGTCGTCCGAGAAGATCCAGTCTATTGTTAACTGACCAGAACCTTGGAAGATCAAGAACATTCAATCTTTCCTCAGGTTCGCTAATTTCTATTGTCAATTCATCTTCAATTACTCAGATATCATAGTTCCCCTCACTCAGCTTACATGCAAGGGAGTTCTGTGGAACTTTTCCGAGGACTGCTGGAAATCCTTTGAAACACTCAAGAAGGCCTTCACTTCCGCTCTGGTACTTACCCACTGGATTCCAGATGTTCCTATAGTTGTGGAAACTGATGCCTCTGACTATGCTATTGCCAGAATACTTTCCATTGTATGTACAGACTCAGAGCTTTGTCTGGTTGCCTACTACTCCCATACACTATCCATGCTGGAACTCAATTATGACACCCACAACAAGGAACTCCTAGCCATCCATGAGGCTTTCTGGACCTGGCAACATTACCTAGAAGGCTCGTCCAAGCCTATAGATGTTATTATGGACCACAAGAACCTTGAGTATTTCTCCACCACCAAACTCCTCTCTCGCTGTCAGGCTTGCTGGTCAGAATTCCTCCATCAGTTCAATCTCATCATCCATTTCTGTCCTGGAAAACTTGGAGCCAAACCAGATTCCCTGACTAGACGTTGGGATGTCTACCCCAAAGAGGGGGATAAGGACTACGCTCAAGTTAATCCTCATAATTTCTGCCCAGTATTCACCTCCAAACAGTTAGCTTCATCCCTATGAGCCACAACCCTAGCACCTCCAGTCCTTAGAGCAGCTGTCCTTAGGGATATGGAAAACCTTTGGAAAGACATCCTGACCGCACTTCCCAATGACCCTATCGCCAAAACACATCTTCTGGTACCTTCAGATCTGAGATGGACAGTGAATGATAGTGGATTCCTTTGCTGCGACAACTGTATCTATGTCCTGGAAGCCAATGACTTACAATTAAGTGTCCTCTGTAACTGCCATGATTACCCCCTATCCGGACACTTTGGACAAAATCGTACCCTTGAGCTCATCCGATGCAACTACAGTTGGCCCAGAATATATACTTATGTAAAGGATTATGTCAGGTCCTGTACTTCCTGCGCCCAAGCCAAAGTCCCAGACACAAGCCATATGGATTACTCAAGCAACTCCCTGTTCTGGAGAAACCATGGAATTCCATCTCTATGGACTTTATTGAGCAACTTCTGGACTCATCCGGCTATACAGCTATCCTTGTCATCATAGACTGCCTATCCAAGCAAGCCATATTTGTTCCGACTCATGACACCATAACCTCTCCGGATCTAGCCCGCCTCTTCCTCCTTCACGTATTCTCCAAGCATGGTGTTCCATCCCATGTAACCTCGGATTGGGGAACTGAGTTCATATCCCACTTCTTCCAGTCTTTAGGAAAAGCATTAGACATGGTCCTACACTTCACATCCGGATATCATCCGGAAGGGGATGGACAGACTGAACATGCCAACCAAACACTGGAACAATACCTCTGGATCTATTGCAACTATCAGCAGGACAACTGGTCTGAGTTACTACCCCTGGCAGAATTCACATACAATGACACTCCGAGTGCTACTACTGGGGTATCGCCCTTCTTTGCCAATAAGGGTTATCATCCGAATATTTCCATCCATCCAGAATGCGATCTATCCTCCATCCATGCCCAGGAATATGCCCTAGACCTTAATAAACTTCACCAGTTCCTCCGAGAAGAAATGTCTGAAGTGCAGAAATGCTATCAAGGACCTGTGGATGCTAAAAGACAACCCACTCTGGACTTCCAGATTGGAGAACAAGTCTTCATTAAAGCCAAGTACTTCCATTCCACTCGCCCATTGAAGAAGCTTTTGGAAAAGAATTTAGGTCCATTTGAAATTGTGTCTCATCCAGGCACACATTCCTTCGCCATCCAACTTCTGGATTCTATGCATTCTGTACATCCTGTATTCCATGTCTCCCAACTAGAGCCAGCAGTTCCGAACACCATCCCCAATCGCATCCAACCTCCTCCTCCTCCAGTCAAGGTTGACAGAGAACCAGAATACAAGATATCCGAAATCCTGGACTCTAGACTTGATCGTCGTAAACATCAGTGTCAGCTTCTGTACCTCATCCGATGGTCCGGATACGAAGGAATGGATGAAGAGACTTCATGGTTACTTGCTACCAAGCTCAGAAATGCATCCAAACTCATATCTGACTTCCACTCTGCGTATCTGGACAAACCTGGTCCTATTCAACTCTGAAGTACATGAAGGACATATGAAATACAAGTACAAGTATCAGAAAAGGCCACAGGACTAAGAAAGACTACATTTCCATAGACTCCTCCACCCCTCCAGATCTGTCCTCCTCACTTCTGGAACCCTTATTCATCTCTTCATCTTCCTCCTCAACATCTGAAGTCGTCCAAACCTCATCCAATGGTATCTGAATCCCCAGTTGAAGCTCCCCAAAAAGCAAGGCCTAAAACTCCCTCTGTTGTTGGAGGAACAGCTCCAGTCCGGAGCCCATCCAATCCATTGCAGCCCTGCTGCCTTCCGCTGCCAGGATGCTCTGTTCTAGAAGAGAATTGGTCCGAGCCAACTCAGCCAAGATGTTGTTGACGGCCATCACCAAAGGTTGTCTGTCGTCCTCCACAACTTCCGAAGGATCCAGACTCAGACTCCTCTGACGTCTCTTACCTTTCCCCCTCGGAGATGGGGATTCGACAGCATGCTGCCTCTTCCTGCCCTTGCCCCTTGGAACCTTGATGGATCCAGGCTTTCCAGGACAAGTGCCCTTGTCCCTACGGCACAGATCACAAGATTTGATCTATCCAAAAGTCCATTAGCTCGGATCCAAAAACAGCTGTATAGACTCACCATGGCATTCTTTTCTGCATCCATCCACAGACAGATCCAACCCTTTCCAGTCCAACGTGCACAGGATCTGTCATTGTCCAAAGACAAAGCACGAAACTTCTGAACATTAGGAAAGGTACAGAACAAACATCTGGGACTCACTGTTTCTGCTGCAATCTCCCTATGCCTCTTTTCCTCTGCTGCTGCCCTCTGTTTCTCGGCCTCCTCTATCTTCTGCAGATCCTCCTGACACTTCTGTTCCTCCTCCTCATTGTGCTTCCGCTCCTTGTCAGCTTCAGCTGCAGCTTTGGCAGCTGCCAACTTCTTCTCCAGATCCACTACAAGGTCTGCAGCAGGGTCAGGGATATGGGATCCTTCTCCAGACATGATAAAAGCAGTTGTTGTTGATATATAAGAAAGTGGGGGTTAGGAATCACTCCAGACGTCTGATGTCCATATATCTGTTGGATTACAGACTCAGCACATCAACCATCAAACTTCTCCATCATCTCGCATTAATTTCATCCGATCTGGATCAACACTTCTTGTGCCTCAGGGTTCGGCCCTAAAGGGGGATACTGTCATATTCTATACATCTGATCTCAGATCCGATCTGATCTGATCTGATCGATCCTGCTTCTATCTGGACCACAGATCTGATCCGGATCACCCATCTGAAACCCCTAGCTTTTCATGTTCTGAGTCCACTGTGCATACTTGCTTCTATCCCCTTTTGGTGATCTACCTGTACTGGTGTCCCAGCTGTATATATTCCTGTCCTGCTTACTGATCTGTTACCTGTGCTTCATATCCAACTCACGTTTACTGATCCACTGCGCATTTACTAATAGACTTTCATTATACTTTGTGCATAGCCCTCTGGTCCCAGACTTGCTGATTATCCATACTAGCTACCTACAGTATATAAACTGCATGTACAACTCTAGAGAACCTTAGTTCAAATATCATCTTAGATTCTGCTC
>MU173068.1:25495-36581 GCA_016695475.1 Suillus decipiens | reverse complement strand
GTCTCCTGTCTCCTGTCTCCCATCTCCCATCTCCCATCTCCCATCTCCCATCTTGTTCCCCACTCTCCACATTTCCTGTTTCATGTTCTCCCCATTTCTCATTTCCTGTTCTTCCCATTTCCCATTTCCCATTTCCTGTCTCCTCTCTCCTATATTCTCTCATTTTCCATTTTTCATCCTCCTATCCTCTGTCATCCCATCTTCTTGTTCTCCCACTTGTTCTTCCATTTCCTGTTCTTCCATTGCCCATCTCCCAGTTACTTTCTCTTCCCAAGTTTTCAGTCTTTTCTCTTTTTTACAACATTTTGTCATTTCCCTTTTTATCTCCTGTAATCTCATATTTATTGTTTTGTGATTTTTTTAAAATTATTTACTACCAGTTACCAATTGCCAACTTCATACATGAAGGGGCAACAGTGTCACATGACAAAACCACACGAGTTTCCAATAAGCGAGCTAACTAAAAGCCATGTGAGCATAAGCAAAAACCATGTGGCTCTTAGCGATGGTTTGGTGTAAACTTCATAAAATGATTATTGGCAGGTCACAGAATGTTTGACCACCACACTGCTGATAGCGATGATGATAGCAGGATGGTGAAGACCATCAAAGAACTCTTAGAGATAATGGATTTCAAAGAAGATGTATTTCAAATAGCAATAGCGGTAGTGGTATGGGGATCCTGTCAAATGAGTGATACAATGTAAGAAATAATAATAAGTGACTTCTCCTACCACTGTACAGTAGAAGGGGAGTGTAGTATGGAGGAGAAGTCAGCAGTCTTTTATCATACATTGTAAGTATGTGAAATCAATAGGTGAGAGTAGTAGCGAGTATGCGAAGCTTAGCTGTAGTGATCTATAAAGTAAGGGGAGAACATTCTTGCTAGCTCATGTGGTTTTTGCCTACATCGCTTACCCATCATGTCCGAAGCCATTTACACCAAACCCCATCATTTCTGAGGTTTCGGACCCTCGGACCTGCAGTTTCTGAGATTCCCATGCTTCAGAAACCTTCGCACTTGTCCTCCCCATGTCCAGTCCAGTCCTAGCTAACCCCACTGGTGCATAGTCATTGATATTTCCATTCCTGATGCACTGTGCAGTGTTATTACAGGTATTCTCACAAGCCACAGTACCTCATGGCTTATTACATAGAATTTCAGACCCAAAGTGAATTTGCCTAGTTTCACCTATAGCACTCCGGACTTTCACATAGCATGTTATAAGGGACCCATAGACACTATTCCATACCATCCTGCAGAAGGGGGATCACCCCAGATACTTGGTCCCTGTCTAACAAGCCATAGGCAGGCAATGTTATAATCCATTCATTATCATTGCATGAAACACTATCCTCATCATCATATTGATCCTCCCATCACATCTATAACAACCTGAAGCACTTGCACTCTTTTATTACCCCCTCAGTCATTACCAACCCATGGACCCGAAATTCCTGTGCATCAGACATCCAATAAAGCCATCAGATTTGCCCATAGAGCTTCGGACTTTTGAGTTCCATATAGTGCGCACTTTCATTTACCTCAGTAGACAGCAGATCCCTTGGGTTGAACGTACTTGTCCTGCAAGTATAGCAGCTAGGCAAGCACTTGACATATACTAGTCTAGGTGTTAGTCCACTATCACTCTAGCTAGATTGTAGTCTTTACAGCAGTATCACCACTATACTCATCACTATCAACACAATCATCACTATACTCATCGCTTTCACTGCTACCATCACTAAGCATTGGTATCATCATTATTTTGCTGTTGCTCTTTGCTGTCCCTTGGCATTCAGCACTATCATAGTCACCAGTACATGCTATCACACTGCTCATCATTAGCTGTTAGAGACGTGCTCGGAGGGTTAATGGATGATAAAGGGCTTTGGCCTCAGCTCATATGCTGTGCCCCTTACCTGAGTATTGCCCCTTAATTTTGGATGAAGTCCTAGGGAGAGTTCTGGTGAAGTCCAGATGTAGTCCAGATGAACTCTAGGGCAGGATAGCTCAATAGAGCTCCAAAGGACTTCTGGATGAGCGCGGGAATGTGCCGGAACTATTCCTGGATGATAGGGGATGATGACAAGACTACTTGGATGAAGTCCAGAGTAGAACAGTGAAGGATGTTACAATAGGATGAAGGATAGAATAGGACTGGACCATAGGACCATAGGACCAAGGGTCTGAAGGTCCAAGGATCTGAAGGTATGAGGATCCGAAGGTCCAAGGATCTGAAGGTACAAGTAGCGGAGTATTGGATGGATAACAGATGGACAGACGGATGGATGGATGGATAGACTGACGGACAGATGGATGGATGGACGGATGGGTAAACGGACAGATAGATAGATGGATGGATGGACAGATAGATGGATGGATGGATGGACAGATAGATGGATAGGTGTACAGATGGATAAAGTGGTATAACTACTATGGAGGAGTAGGACCGGATGTGAAGTAGAGAGAGTATAGACTACTTTGGATGAGGTCTGAAGTAGAAACTAACAGAGGAAGACTACCACAGGTAGAGTCGAAGGTGGAACAGAAGATGGACTACAATCAGATGCAGTCTGAAAGTGATTATATGACAGAGAGTCAAGGCTCCGGACTAGGGAGTACTCCCATAGTCCAGAGCCAGAGACTTACAAGGGCTGGAGCCCAAGTGAGAATGGAAACAGAGTTATATAGGCAGCAGGATAAGTAAGGATACAAGCAATGATCAGACTAAGGTCTGCAGGAGTTGTACTACAAGTTTATATACTGTAGGTAGCATGCCGGAAGGTAAGTAAGCATAGTCCGAGGCTATGTCAGAAACATAATAGTAAGTACAGCAAAACATCAGGCTATGAACTCGGAGATATAACTTATACAGAATAACTTATTGAGATGGAGGCAGAGATAACCAATAGCTGGAGGCAGAGATGACCAAGAGGTGAAGGCAGGGATGACTGAGAGCCGGTGGCACAGGTATATCCTAAAAGGGGTAATGCGCAGGTGCACAGGAATGGTTTCAGATATGAACATGGATCGGATATGGATATAGATCGGATATGGATCGGATATGGATCGGATATGGATCGGATGAGTGTCTCAGATCGGATCTGGATCGGACAAGTGTCTTGGATCGGATATGGATCGGACAAGTGCATTGGATTGGATATGTGAACTGGATTGAGTGGGGATTGGATGGATGTGGATTTGAGCAGGATGTTATAGTGGAAGTGGAGCGCAGAATCCGGTATATGACATTAGTGCTACTTCCAGTACCATTGGTATCATCGGCATCATCAGTAAATATCATACTCAGCATGCTTAGCATTGGCATCCATGGCATTCACAGTGCTATCAGCAGCACTGCTACTGTTATCTTTGGCAACATCTTATAGCAGTATCATGCATCTCACATTAGTGTTTGATGAAGTATATCCACCAGCAACCCCTCAGGTCAAACATCCCTGCGCTGCAAGTATAGCAGCTAGGCAGACTTCAACATATACTAGCATAGGTGGTAGTTCGCTATCATACTAGCTAGATTGTAGTCTTTACACCAGGCCCTTATATGATCCTGAGAATATGATGATGTTAGTCTTCCAGCTGACTTCAATCCAACAGTGGAATCAGGCATTAAAAGAATCAGATGACTGTCACTGGCTCCTGTGTTCTTGCTGGAGCCAGGTTCTTGTGCAGTTTTTTTGGCCCAGCACTCGGTCCAACACTCAGAAGGTCAGTAAGATTACTCTCTGGGGTCCATGATTAATATGGTATGACAGGATAATACTAGCCACATGGTGGCCCAGTCCAATGCTGAATTGGTGCTCTGTGAGGCTAGAGCTGTGGCCTGGGATGTGTACTCTAGGACTGAATGGTCACATGCTGTTAAGGTCCATATTCCTTATACTATATCATGCTATTCTTATCTGTAGTGGCTGGGTAAACTTCAGGTCTATTTAACACCATCAGTCAGGTATGTCATGCCTCGACCACAATTCAAAAATTGGATCCCTACATCACCAAAATTACTCATCTACATCAATGGCAAGATTCACTGGGTGAGGTGTTGGATTGTTGGACCCCTCCTAATGTTTTTGAGTGGTGTATACCTGTGGTTTCACCTGTAAGATCTAATTTATGTTATCACTGAAATTGTTCGGTGTAAAGACTACAATCTAGCTAGGCTGATAGCAGACTACCACCTAAGCTAGTATATGTCGAAGTCTGCCTAGCTGCTATACTTGCTGAGCAAGAATGTTCGACCCAAGGGGGATGCTAGATAGATAGAGTCTGAGTTGCCTAAAATAGCGTGATAGGGGCTGATGATAGCAAGAAAGTTGCCAAAGTTGCTGGGATGCTTTCTGAGGGTAGCATGATGTATGCTGACGCTGCATGCGGCGTGGGAAAATATTACTAAGCAGCAGTAGAGCGGTATGGTGTTAGAGACATGCTCAGAGGGTTGACAGATCATAAAGGGCTTTGGTCTCAGCTCATACGCTGTGCCCCTTACCTGAGTATTGCCCCTTAATTTAGGATGAAGTCCTAAGGAGAGTTCTGGTGAAGTCCAGATGTAGTCTAGATGAACTCTAGGGCAGGATAGCTTGATAGAGCTCCGAAGGACTTCCGGATGAGCACTGGAATGCACCAGAACTATTTCTGGATGATAGGGGATGATGTTACAACTGGGATGGGCTCATTGAGCAATGGCTCAAAAGAGAGCAGCAGTTGTTAACGGGTCAGCGCTTTAAGTACAAAAGAGTACTATGCTTCAGATGTCTTAGACGGGTTTGTGCTGTGAAGCAAGACGAAACTGGCTAAGATGAATATAATTGTGTTCGGCTAAGACTTAGGAGTGCTAAGACTTAGAAAGATGACTTCACAATGATGACTAGAGTTGAGAGGCTCTAGCGAAGGATGTTCCAGGTAAAACCCAGTAAGATTCAAGTGAGGAATCTACAAGTACAGGAAGGCCTTTAAATACTAAAGTACATAGGGACTTTAGGGCAGGTCTATAATAGATATGAACGGTAGATGACCGCATATGGTACACAATGACATGAGTCAGTGGAAGATGATCGAATGTCGTTGAATGATGATGTGTCAATAGAACAAGATAGAACAAAGTAGAACAAAGTATGAAGTGTACAGTCAAGTGACTGTGGGAGAGAGATCAAGGTCATATGACCATGTAAGAGTACAACCAAAAAGGTAATAGTGACATAAGCGAGAGAGAAATGAATAGGGGCATACAATGATTGTAACAGATGATGACAAGACTACTTGGACAAAGTCCAGAGTAGAACAAGTGAAGGATGTTGCACAATAGGTTGAAGGATAGAATAGGACAGGACCATAGGACCATAGGACCAAGGGTCCAAAGGTCCAGAGGTCCAGAGGTATGGAGATCCAAAGGTGGTCCAAAGGTATGGATGTCCGAAGGTATGGACATCCGAAGGTCCAAAGGTCCAAAGGTATGGATGTCGAAAGGTAGGAGTAGCGGAGTGTTGGATGGATGATGGATGGATGGACAGATGGATGGATGGGTAGACAGATGGATGGATAGATGGACAGATGGATAGACAGACAGATGGATAGATGGACAGATAGACAGATGGACAGATGGATAGACAGATGGACAGTTAGATGGACAGATGGACAGATAGATGGATGGACAGATGTATGGATGGACAGATGGTATGACTACTATAGAGGAGTAGGTCTGGATGTGAAGTAGAGAGAGTATAGGCTACTTCGGATAAGGTCCGAAGTAGAAACTAACAGACAAAGACTACTGCAGGTAGAGTTGAAGGTGGAATGGAAGACGGATTACAATTGGACAAAGTCAGAAAGCAATTATATGACAGAGAGTCAAGGCTCCAGACTAGGGAGTACTCCCATAGTCCAGAGCCAGAGACTTAAGGGCTGGAGCCCAAGTGAGAATGGAAACAGAGTTATATAGACAGCAGGATAAGTAAGGATATAAGCAATGATCAGATGGAGGCAGAGATAACTGATAGCCAGAGGCAGGGATGACCGAGAGCTGGTGGCACAGGTATATCCTAAAAGGGTTAATGCACAGGTGCACAGGAATGGTTTCAGATATGAACATGGATCAGATATGGATCGGATATGGATTGGATGAGTGTCTCAGATTGGATATGGATTGGACAAGTGTATCGGATTGGATATGTGAACTGGATTGAGTGGGAATTGGATGGATGTGGATTTGAGCAGGATGTTATAGTGGAAGTAGAGTGTAGAATCTGGTATATGACATATGGCAGTATAGTGAAGGTATTTGTTAAGACCATACTCAATGGGTAAGAGATCCGAAGGGCTTTGGCCTCACTTCGTGCACTGTGCCCCTTTCCCGAGTACTACCCTTTATTTCAGAGGAGTAACCTTTGTCCGAGGGTCCAGATGTGCTTGCATAGCAGATCCAAAGGTCCAAAGGTATTGGATATGGCACATCCGGTGTATATCCGAAACATATGGGTGGAAAGAGTACATCCAGAGGGTATCCAGAGCATATGGATGGATTCGAGGTATAAGACTAGTAGCGGACAAGGTCCATACTAGAAACTAACAGATATAGACTACCGGAGGTAGAGTCAGAAATGTAGACTATAGGAATCAATCCTAAGTCTTGGAAGATACTTAGAGTTGGAAGCGGATTGGGTTCGGATGAATGGAATGAGCAGAATCTAAGGTGATATTCGAACTAAGGTTCTCTAGAGTTGTACATGTAGTTTATATACTGTAGGTAGATAGTACGGATAATCAGTGAGTCTGGAACCGGAGGGCTATGCACAAAGTATAACAGAAGTCTATTAGTAAATGCGCAGTGGATCAGCAAACGCGAGTTGGATATGAAGCACAGGTAACGGATCAGTAAGCAGGACAGGAATATACACAGCCGGAACACCAGTACAGGTAGATCACCGAAAGGGGATAGAAGTAAGTATGCACAGTGGACTTAGAACACAAGAAGCTGGGGCACTCGGATGGGTGATCCAGATTGGATCTGTGGTCCGGATAGAAGCAGGATTGATTGGATCTGATCTGATCTGATCTGATCTGGGATTGGATGTATGGAATATGACAGTATTGCATGCAGCAGGATAAGGATTTTATTATGATTTTTTGATAATGATTGTATTTTGTATAAGGATTGATAACTATACCAAAAGGTAATAGTGACTTCTCCTACTGAGTGTACAGTAGAAGGGTAGTAAAGTATGAGTCCTGGTAGGTAGGAAATTATATACCTAAGTAATAGCTACAGAGATGGAAGGGATAGGAAACCATGCAGTAGACATGTAATAAGGATGTACTACATGTTACAAAACATAAGGCAAGGAAATTTATGTACCAGCAAGGCTAGGTGGACATGGGATGGAATGGAATTATTGAGCCTTTAGGTTGCCTGATGGGTCTTGGCAAGTCACAGGAGCTGTGCACAGCGCAGGAAAGTTGCCATAGGGTGGCTGCTAAGCTGCAGTGAGGCTGCTGGAGCTCAGAACAGAGCTGGAGATAGGGGTAACACAGGTAAGATGGGCTCAGTAAGGGACAGAAAAGCTGAGGGGTAAGGATAATGATAGGGGAGTACTCTTGGCTTGATACCTATATAAAAATGGGGTCATGCGAGCCTATAGTGAGTTTGACTGCCACATCAGTCTTATTATATGGTTTAGGCCTATGAAACTGTGCACTCTCCATCTGCAATAGATTTTATTCTGCTCTTGAATTCATTTTCTCCACTGTTTCCTCATTTGAGCTTTCCTAAATCAGTTTTTTTTCTAAATAATCTGGACAGTCTCACTCAAGCTTGGGAGATTTGGCTATGGCCTACCTTACAATATCTCTTGCCACACATTGAGGTAAACAATATATTCTAATATACTGGGTAGGACTGATTTTTTGTATAGGTGAACTGGAACCCCTCCAATATATGGCATAGGCTTAAGCACAATCTTCCATCTCCCAAAGCCTTGACATCTCTGACATCAGAAGCTATGATACTTCAGCATCTTCAATCTGGTGCCTGTCCTCCTTACCTGTCTGCTGAAACTTCTTGTTGCATCAACCCCCACCTATATGTCACTCTGGAAGCTATGATCAAACTCTGGCAGCTGCAGAAGGAACTTGACAAGAATGTTTATCATCCTCAAGGGAATGGTCTACTTATCCCCAACATTTCTTTGAATCCTTCTACTTTTTAGGTTCATGACAGTCTGACACCCACTAAATGTCCCATCTGCCAAAATTTTCCAGCATATCAGTGCTGCTCAGTAATTGTCTCTGTCAGTTCACTGTCTGATGTGAAGCTAGACGAGCTAAAGGGTAGTGTCATCACTGCTGACCCAGGTGATTGTATTTCACCTCAGGTAAGCAATTTCTGCCAATAATGACAGTATTAATTGACTCTATAGTTACATGAGCAGATGGCTGACCAAGAGCTGCCTGCTCCTATAGGAATTTATCACCTGGGGTCAGGCCCACACAGTCTCAATATGTCCTGCATTCATTCCTGACCAGAGGTTTATGCAAGGTGTGGCCAGGATGTAGTCCAATTATATGATGAATTGTCTGAAACTTTTGTGAGTGCAGTCTTCAAATGGTTGCAAGTGACGATAGTTATATAATTCATTTTTAAGGTAGGGGGAGTATCATTTCAGGCATTATTTCTGCAGGCCATGCAAGACATGTTACACTATCATCACAAGATCATTAGACACCCAAGTATCAAATGAGGTAAATCCTTCCAAGCTTTTGCCTATGGAAAAATGCAGGCAGTCAGTGCCTGTGTTCCACAGGGGGGGTGCCCAGGGGATACCTACATGACTTTCCCTGGACAGGTGGCCAAAAACACTGAAGATATTAAGAAACTTTTTATGCACACCCAAGTAAGTGATCCTGCTGTCATCTCTTTGAATTCTGAATTGAATATCATTCCAACACTTTTTGCCAGGATGCTGAGTATCTGCTACACAGTGTCAAGCCCAGTGCTCCAACAGTCTTCAAGAGTATTCAGGATGCATTGAACAAGGCTCAGATGCTTTGCTTGGAGCCCTCAGGAGCAAACATTTATTTTTGCACTGACTATATGAGTCCACAATATGCTGATGCTGATGTAGTGTGGGCACTGTGCTGTCAGCTGTTGAAAAATGGAGTGGATGAGAATGAATATGATTTTTGCTATACTAAATGACAGGTTTATGTTTGAACAGAACCAAGGGCTCTTCTCTTCTGCTACCCTCCATTTCTCAGCCTTCTCAATCTTCCTCAGATCCTCCTGATGCTTCTGTTTCTCCTCCTCCTTGCACTTCTGTTCCAACTTGGCTTCAGCCTTGGCAACTGCCAGCTTCTTCTCCAGATCCACTACAAGGTCTGCAGCAGTTCCAGGGACATCAAATCTTTCTCCAGGCATAATAAGAGCAAGTTTTGTTAATAGGGATATGAAGTGTGAGTAGGAATCACTCTGGACATCTGATGTCTGTATATCTGTCAGTTTACAAACTCAGCACATCAACCATCAAACTTCTCCATCATCCTGCATTAATTTCATCCAATCTGGATTGACACTTCTTGTGCCTCAGGGGTTCGGCCATAAGAGGGGGATACTGTCATATACCATACTTCTGATCTCAGATCCAACCAAGATCTGATTGATCCTGCTTCCATCCAAAACACATATCCGATCTGGACCACCCATCCAAAACTTCCAACTTCTTGTATTCTAACCCCACTGTGCATACTTGCATCTATCCCCTTTCAGTGATCTTCCAGTACCAGTATCCTGGCTGTGTATATTCCTGTCCTGCTTATTGATCTGTTACCTGTGCTTTGTTTCCAACTTGTGTTTGCTGATCTGCTGTGCATTTACTAATAGACTTCCATTATACTTTGTACATAGCCCTTAGTCCCAGACTTGCTGATTGTCCGTGCTAGTTACCTACAGTATATATTCTGCATGTAAGAATCTGTAGAACCTTAGTTTGAATATCATCTTAGATTCTGCTCATTCTGTTCCTCCAGACTTGAGTTCCTTCCAAACTCTAGTCACCTTCCAAGACTTAGAATTAATTCCTATAGTCTATATCTCTGACTCCACCTTTGGGTAGTCTACTTCTGTTAGCTTCTAGTTAGGACTCTGTCTGACACTAGTCTTACACCTTGTTCTGTTCTTACATTCCAGATAACCTTCAGATGTCTGGATCCATCACACAACCAACTTCAGACCTTTGGACATATATCTTCCTTCTGAAATAAGGGGCAATACTCAGGAAAGGGGCACAGTGTACAAACTGAGGCCAAATCTTAACAGTCTTACAGATGTGGCAAATCCTGTGTAGATGTCTAACATAGCATTATCTCGCTCAGTGACAATGAACTGAATTTAAAAATGATAATAATAATAATAATACCAATTGTCAGCAGCAATGTCCAGCATATTGAGCTCGCTGTGCTCAATGACGAGCAGCTTGATCTCACTCATTTCTCAACCATTTGACGGTGCACTTTTTGTTATGCATTTTTATATATATTGGGTGGTCAATGCAGTGTCTATTGGTCTGTAGCAACACATACATAACCAACCCCATAAAACAGTCAGAGAAGAAAAGGAAAGCTTACCAGTCCCTGACCTGTTCAGCTTTATGAACTTGAATATCCACGCCAGGACTAACCCTTCCAATGTATTGAGTGTGCGCTGATACTTCCGGTTGGCGACTAGACACCCTACGCTTTGCCATTGGATCCTCTGATGTCCAACAGCGTGTGATCCCAAGCTTGGTACATCGTCACTCTCCCGGCAATCTGAGCAGGACCGAAGTTGGGGAAAAGTGTCCCGACATAATCTGCAATACAGTTTGCTGGGAGATGGACTGTGGTCGCACTCGAATGATCCTGAACGAATTGGTACATACTAATGAATCTGCATTGAGAGTCTACAACTATACATGTGGGAAATGATAACACTACGCCCTGGTGAAGTAACTCGCGTAATAGAGATTGAATTTTTTCACTGCGCCGTATACGCCGACACCTGTCGCCAGTAGCTGTATGCGTTTAGCTCAACGTCATGCA
>MU173068.1:0-20075 GCA_016695475.1 Suillus decipiens | reverse complement strand
TCCACCGAACCCTGGTATTGAGCATAACCCAAGTCGACGATGGGCGCATTGGTGATGGCCAATACTTTCAACGCAAGAAAAGTCTGCAAAACGGCCAGTAGGTTAGCTTTGATCAACATTGTTTCCAGTCTCATAGATCGTAGAGTAAACACTACACAATAGAATCGTCGTAAGACCACTTTATATACCTCCCGCGTAAGGCTCAGGGGGTCTGAGACGACCTTACTTACTCTCTGTGACAGGTTGATCACAGGAAATGATGACCCTCTGGGCCTTAAGACTGACAGTCGAACGTTGAACAGTTGAAGATGTACGTGGCCACTTACGTAGAGCTTAACGAACGATCATATACCAACGACGCAGCAACAGGCATATTATTGAAACTGATTTGACATTAGTATTGAGCAATATGTGACTCACTCAAGACTCAAGAGGAAGCCATGCAATTTTGACGAAGTAGATGCTATTAGATACCTGTTAGCCGTGATGACTACACAGTGACATTTGGGTGAGTTACGGTAAACAGCAGGGTCATCAATCCCTCCCTACTCTGTTCACGATAGGCTACGTTTGACCACCAGCTGGAGCCAACACTTGAAGGGTTGAGAATGACAGAATGATTGCCGATTGGGCTGCCTGCACAGTGCAGAGGCCTGAATACTGATGGTTCTCAAACTGCTCTTCTGACACAACACATGTTAAAGCAGCCCTGCGGTGGAATCGCTAGGGCAGCACATCTCGCGAGTCTCTTTATCCGAGCAACATCACCATCCTGTGCGTGCGACTGCTTTTGTAAAACTCGCTGGGATCTTGGTTGATGAAAGTCTCAGTTCCAGGCACCACAAGTACCTGTTACGCAATGAATTATTTTGTTGTATTTGTTCACCCTCCCAGACTCAAGAAAATTTGTCGTAAAACTATTGAAGAGTAAAAGTAAGCTGTAACATCCAGGCTTAGCGTATGTAAATGCGTCTCAAGGTCGTAGAAAATCAAAAGCAATGTTCTTCCAGTACACGATTCTTTTTCACTGCTTCTTTGATCATGTTTAGAAGCACTCTGTGGTAGAATTGAATGGGACATTGAGATCAATAGGTCTTAATGAGGAGAAATACGCACTGCGATGGACGATACCAGGACCGGATTCGTCGTACTCCTGCTTTGAGCACCACAGGTTCTGGAAAGTGGACAGCGAAGCCAAGATGGAACCACCGATCCAGACGGAGTATTTCCGTTCAGGGGGAGCGACGATTTTGACCTAAAAGCGATGAGTAAAGATTATGTCTCACATCTCAAAGACTAGTACGAACCTTCATGCTTGACGGCGAGAGCGAGGTCAATTCCTTCTGCATACGATCGGCGATACCAGGGAACATGGTAGTACCACCCGACATCACGACATTACCGTACAAGTCACGACGGATATCAAGATCGCACTTGAAGATCGAGTTGTACCTAGAAGGGGAAGTAGATTGGACAATGTTCCTGGTGATCAATACGTTTGCTTACGTCGTCTCATGTATACCCGCGGATTCGAGACCAAGGAATGCAGGCTGGAAGAGAGCTTCAGGTGCACGGAACCTTTTACGATTATATGAGATGCGATGACAAATGATCGACAGGGAATCATCTTACCGCTCGTTACCGATGGTGATAACCTGCCCATCAGGAAGTTCGTAACTTTTCTCGAGAGCTGATGATTGTGCAGCAGTTTGCATCTCCTGCTCAAAGTCTAGGGCGACGTAGCATAGCTTCTCCTTGATGTCACGGACGATTTCACGTTCGGCGGTCGTTGTGAATGAGTAACCACGCTCGATTAGGTTCTTGATGAGATAGTCGGTGAGATCACGACCAGCAAGATCGAGACGGAGGATGGCGTGTGGAAGAGAGAAACCTTCGTAAATAGGCACAGTGTGGGTGACACCATCACCAGAGTCCATGACAATACCGGTGGTACGACCGGAAGCGTACAGTGATAAGACAGCCTGAATTGAGACATAGAAGGCAGGTGCATTGAATGTCTCGAACATGATTTGGGTCATCTTTTCACGATTAGCTTTAGGGTTGAGAGGAGCCTCGGTGAGTAAGACAGGATGTTCCTCCGGGGCTACACGAAGCTCGTTGTAGAAAGTGTGATGCCAGATCTTCTCCATGTCATCCCAGTTCGTGACGATGCCGTGCTCGATGGGGTATTTGAGCGTCAGGATACCACGCTTGGATTGAGCTTCATCACTGGATGGATGTAAGCGGACGGCTACTACGACTGCGACGAAGCATACCCAACGTAAGAGTCTTTCTGTCCCATACCAACCATGACACCCTGGTGGCGCGGACGACCGACGATGGAGCTGTGCAATTCTTGTAAATATACGGTGTATGATGGTGATATAAAATGTGAAAACGTACGGAAAGACGGCACGAGGAGCATCGTCACCTAAAGAATGCAGTCAGTTGCGTACCCTCACAACACCATGAAACGTGTTGAATCACCAGCAACTGCGGGAAGATTTATCAGACATTGTAACAGATGAGATCGAGAATAACTTACAGCCAGCCTTGCACATGCCAGAACCATTGTCGATAACCTGACAAGTTTTGATCGTAAGCTTGCTAGACGGTGTGGACGGCGATAGAATTGAACTTACGAGGGCAGCTACTTCTTCTTCCATGGTGGATTATGTGTTGTTTAAAGGCGGTCTTGATGGTCGTTGAAGATCAAACCTGAGTTGTGCATGTTATTTAGATCTTTTCAGAATGCGCAGTCACGCAGCCGTAAAACTTCGCAAGGCTATGCCATATCATGATGGTCACAACCCATCGTTATCGCCAAGCTCAAGCCTGTACCGCAGTCACAGGTCATTCAAAACTTTATGCTGCGTGTCCACGGGCGTGGGTCAGTACTAGTAACCACAGGAATCGAATACACTAAAGTCTAGTGGCCGCTGAAATCGTCCGTGTACTGGAGTTGACAAAATTGGCAGGCTGTCAGCCTCTTATTCCCATCTTCAAGTTGAAATCGGAAGGACGTATGCCAAGGTCTGACTAGAACCAAGCTGAGCTGAGTCTTGACCGACTCTCGATTCTATTTATGATCATGGCACCCTCCAATGGCACCAATACAGCTAGCTTCCCAGTTGCCTCTTCCCTCCCTGCTCAGGTCAATCAAGGGTCATTTCCTGTTGCAAACATCATCTTTCTCGCAATCTCTATAATTTGCATGGGTACCCTCGTAGTTCGCGTGTTTCTTCAGCACCGTTCATCAGCCAAGACCAAGCAAAGCTCATCCGAGGTCAACAAAGACGAGCAAAGATCGATCAACAGACTCTGGTCTCGTGTACTCTCGTCGTTCTCAAAGGTGCATCTTTGGCTTTCAAAAACCAGGTCAGCTACCAAACACAAGCAGGGCGAGATGGCTACTGTCGACGCGTCGCATGCGACATGCACTTTCGTTACTGCTGCACCATCAAAAATTCTTGCCCCTCCTGTCGCGATGCAGTTCAGAGTACCAGACACAGAGAAGTTTGTTGTGCTATGTTCGGTCTGTTGCCCCCTGTCGACGCACCATGCGTGCGGCGATCCAAAGTCATAGGTGAGTGCAGTCTATTGTTACCGCACAACTGCAGCTCACACGGTTTAGAATAATTTTGCCGGCATTCTACATCTAGCACAAGAGCTCCCTGTGAATAATCAACCATCAAGTATTCCCGAGCGTCAGCCGTATAGCGTCGGTATTCCTCCCAATCAGGATTACTCACCTAGTATCGAGCTACCCGACCCCTCTTTTGAAGATCAGCCTTCGATCGCCCTCTGCTCCACCAAATGGGCCAAAGAAAACGTTTGCCCGAAAAGGTCTCCTGGTAAAGACTCCCCAAAGATAACATGTTAGCAACCAGTTGTATGAGCATTGCAATATACTCGTTTGATTCCTTTGCCTTTATAGTATAAATGAATGATGACAGCCTATCGACATCGTGAGCTAGGATAAACCTTGTGGCTGTCGGCTGGAGTCGGGTATTCACGCTAAGGTAATGAAACTTATCAAAGGAGATATTATTCCCGCTTGCAAACAACTCGACAAGATATCATAGCCCCATAATTCTAGTATATATCATTACAAACAATGCATTGCTATATGGGTCAGAAGTTAGAACGTCCCCCCGCTCATGAGCCCTCGATCCATGCACTGTGTCGTTTGAGCAATTCTTCAATGATGTCTTCCTCTATTTCCTTTGGATGGTTCGACGGTTGATGTGCATCAATTTCTATCCAAAATTCCGCATATTTAGGTTGAGATACGGGGACTCCGTCTGGTTTCTTGGTTGCGCCCGCTTGCGCCACAGGAGATATCAACACAACGCGGTGTTTACGGTGATGGAGATCGTTTCCAATCACCACCTGGTGCCCATAACGCTCAAGCGCTTGTTGGGCTTTCGGTATCAGGATCGTCTCATCGGTTTCGAGCTGGGAAAACAGGTCAGTCAAATGGCAGGATAAAAAATGAAGCGAATTTACCTTGAACGAGACAATGAACCCTTCTGGATTCCATTCTGACACAAGTGGCTTTAAGATCTTTGGTACTTGATCCATTTCTATGGACAGATTGCCCTTTCCAGATTGTATCTTATGTTCCGACTGACCATCGAGATCATCAACATCGTTTCCCAAGCCAAGCCGAGGTGTGATTACGTACCAATCTCTGCTGCGGTAAGAAGAAATCACTGACAGCGGCGGCAAGATAATACATCGCCTTTCTTCCCAGAACACTCATCTCTCTACTGACTGCGCGCAGCAGCCAGAGATATTCGTTCACGCTAACGAATGAGACCATGTGTAAGGTTCCTTGGGCATGCACTGCTTTGTATGCACGGAGCACGGAAAATAATTTAGCGCGCTCAGTGGCGGTTACAGTGATTTGTGGTGTCGGTGTCGTGGGTGGAGGGTCGTTTGAGTATGGGAATGCCGAGTCAATAGTGGAGGACGACGGCAATGAAGAATCAATCTCGAGAAAGTTGAGGAATGGGTTGGTCGAGTGGGAGTAATGTCGGCTAAAGGGTTGCAAACTGAACTGGCGATGCATGAATATGACGGCATAACCAGCTTTGAGGAAATATTCGGCAGACGTTGCACCTCTGGTACCTGCACGATTGTTGGCAAAATATGACGAAAAGTAAAATAATACATACCTGCGCTAAAATTATCGAGGAAACGGACACTGGACATTTAGTGGATATGAGGTCAGTGACCCTGTGCAGCTGGGGGTGGTTGCTCGTCTTACACATTGAGCTCCAGCGGTACGGTGGTCCCTCCGCTCTGACTCGAGTTCAGGGTGTATGACACGATCGTTTGTAATAATGACCCTCACCGTTACAAGTACGACGGATCGGTTAGCTTGTCGTTGCCGTTGGATAAACTCGTGAACACCCTCTATGTCGGCGACGAGTGAAGGAGGTTGTGGTTGTGTTTGAAAGTACGATTCAGCAGAGAATGTCTGCGGTTCATGTGTTGTATTAGACATCCTATGTGAATCAAGAGACCCTGCCAGCGCGATACGATCTCACCACGAGTGATATGACGAAGGGATGGAGTTGCAAAACTAAAGTAATCAATCGTGCAATTTACATCGACCAATCACGGATGTCAAAGTTCTAACCCTAACCTTAATTAGCTTCACTTTAAGTCTTCGCATCGATTATGTTTCCGTCAACGCACGCATGCGGCATTTTTCTCATCTATGCTAATCTTACATCACTCCGTCCTAGTCCCCTGATTATTTTGCATTCACATGTCGTTGGGTATCACTTTAATGGGTAAACGAAAGGTTACAGATTTGCCGTGACTTATTTAGAAGTCCGATCGATGTATACCTAGCTAAACGGATTCTTTTAGTACTGCCTTCTTATTAGTGAGCAATTACTTAGATCAATTGGTTTTAATGACCATCCCCGGGGCTTACCATTGAAGCACACGCAGATGGATACCTCTGTCAGTCCAGGCAACCTTGGACAGGTAGGGAAAATATGTCCTATTGTAAGGAGTCCCTCCCCGTCGATGACGGAATTCCCATTATAACCGCTTTTATGGGCCACTTAGTGCTTAAAGCATATCCTTACTTTCCGTATCTCTAGTGAATTAATTCCCACTCAACACTCCTTGTCTAACCCCTTGTTGCATTCATTCACTCATTATTGCTACAGTTATTCTGGGTCGCCTTCGGCCGAGTACCTTACCACCTGTTCCTTCCCTTTATTTATGTTTCCCGTTTCTCTCCAAGTATCGACTGACTTAAATATTATACCTCTTCGTAGCGTTACCTTAGTTTTTTCTGGACCTCTGAATCGCAGATATTTATTGTGTCATTTGACTGAAAGAATTCTTCTTACTGCGTCGTTATCTTTGAGCCGCAAAATCTAGATGGATGGTCAAGACCACAATAGTCTACTATGATATTCTAATATTTCCATCGGTTCGTTGATGTGGAACAAACTTGCTGCAAGATCTCTTGTGCATATCGAGAGTTTGGACCATTTCCTAGAGCTCAGCACTCATCCATGAGTTTCCGACATCATTTTATTGAAGAACGGCAAATTAGAGAGTATAGTGCTGCAAGATAAATGACTTTATCCCTATGCCCGAGTTGCGAAGAGCATGAGCATGAGCACTTTGGGAGAAATAAGCGTGGACACTGAAGAACGAATGACAGCTATCAGATGCTGAATCCGGATCCCTCCCTCTCTTTCAAGGGAGTGTACTGGGGAATGCGGATGGGTGCTTTATGGTACTACAAGTGGATAGTGCGACTGGGTGTGGTTGATACAAATGTGCGAGAACATCGTCAAGTGTTAGAATGTGAATAGACGGCATGATAATGTCGTCGAGAATATACACATACAAAGATTTTAAAAACGCACCTGCAATGTGCAGAAATGCTTGAAGCCAAGTGAAAATAGGGCAGGCATGCAGAACCGAGTGGCGTCAAGTACCGAAAATGATTAATGAGTGGCGGCAGGCACAATCGAGCAGGGACAAGTTTAAACATACCGGTGCAAACATGCGAGAGAAATGCCTGTCAGCATGTACATACATATTGAAAAAAATCACTTATGCGAGGGAAAGTGCAGACAACCAACTAAAAAAATCTGAAGCAAAAGTAACGTACCTCCCGAATAAATCGGCTTGCCACGTCAGGAATGAGTACAACAGACATAGATGAGGCTGGTAGATGTCAAATAGACGAAACATGTCAAACACCAAGTGTCGAAGCACCATGCTGTAGCACCCTCAGGTTTATCAATGATTATGGTGCCAACCGCGAGTGAGATGAATGAAAGGCACCGATATCATATGCATGCTTTGGCCCAGCCTACCCACATCAGAATTCAGAAAGCCGAAGTCTGAAATTTCAATCTCAAGGGAGGAAATCTCACCACATAATAGCTTTCAGTGCTGCAGTTCAAGCATCAAATACCGAATGAACTCATTGTGTTGAGCTGTTCAACGCTCTCAACTCGGATAAATGCATCGTATACATAGATAGAGCAACAGAGAAAATACTTTGTAGGTTGGTGTAAATACAACTCACGTCAGGACAATTACCGCAACAGTCGCAGGATTTTCATGACTCGGATGCCTACGTCCGACAAGCTAGTAAAAGTTGGGTCCGGCAAAGGCGTGAGAGTCTTGCAGGTGTCTGTGTATGTGCTGCACTTGGGAGAAGCGAGAGGTCGGCGAGAGGGTATGAGAGTTGTATGAGATGCTTGCAAGTCATGTGCAGCGGTCTGGACTCTGCGGTAAGAAAGGAATGCCCCACTGGGGAAAAAAAGAGATTATGGACCGGTGGAAATGTCGCACGAACCTTAGATTCTAGCTAGATTATCACTGTATTTTGACCGAGGAACCGTGAAATGATAATATGGTACATATTTTCATATCCTCATGTCATTTTCACCATATTCTGATCCTATGGCACTTATACATTTTGATTTTTTTCTACTCAGGCACTGGGGAAAAAAAGAGGTCGATCGCCAATGTACATTAATGTTAACACGCGTCATGCATAATCGTGATCAACTCAATTGGTCGCACATCAACGTTAACATCAATCCAACTGCATGGACTTGAATACGAAGCCTACTCGATGGCAAGCTCTTGTACAATGCCGGTGCTCACGATGCAGTGGTGCCATACATGGCTACAGGCTCGTAACTGCCAATACACATCGGAAACACCAATCCAAAGATGCTAGACACTTCGAGGCAACAACGAAGCTCCCCCGAGCACCGGCTATTCACCCCGTCGCTCAACCTTCACTTGACCATTCGACAATGGTGGATCGCAACCTCACTGACATGTCCATGGATAGTACGAGCCCAACTCTGGTGTCTTCCAGCCTTCCAGCATCTCCTATACTTTGGCCAGTAGATGATGGTGGTGAATCTTACGACAATGATTATGACGGACCCCCTGAACTAGACAACAATGGTGACTATGACCATGAGATGCCCTTAGATATACCAGACCAGCGATCAGATGTCAATTTCGGTGGCCAAATTCAAGTTGATGCGGACACCGGCATAAATCATGTCCCTCTGCCACAGGATGCCCTCCCTCCGGAGCCGACACCTCCAGCTGTACCTCCACAGGCTGATAACGACAATAATGATGAACCTGAAGACCTCTTGACATTGGTGCCAGCATTTCGGCAGACACCACCTGTTCGTCTCGTTTACCTCCAGTCTGTGATTGCCCACATTACTGGAGTGGAGACAGTCGTCGACGCTACAAATCGACTTCAAGATGGGCTTGATCTCATCGAAATCTGTGGTGTCTTGCCAGTGCATCCACGACCCCTTCGTTCTCTTGCAACTGTGAAGAAGCACCTTGGCCTACAGGTAGACGACTACCTCGAGAAAAAAGCGATTTGTACGAAATGCTATAAGTTCTACTCGCCTCAAGACATTCAAAACCTACTATCGCCAAACTGCACAGTTCGAAGATGTCAAGGCATCGTGTATCGTACTAAACACGAGCGCCCCGATGAAGTCACCGGAGAGGAACGAAACAAACGAATACCTGCAAAGATTTTGACTTATTGTCCCCTCATCAAAGCCATCGAACGATTTCTCTTGCGGCCAACTTTCATTAATAATATGCGAGACACTGCAGTTGACAAGGATCGCCATCCATTGACAGACGACGAGCTCATGCAAGACATATATGACGGAAGCGAGTGGTTGAAGCAAGAGATTGGACTCAAGCGAGTGGTTGAACAAGACGGCTCAATTGTTGATGTCGAAGCCACCCCAGGATCAAGATGCTCACTGTTCTCTTGTGAGGTTGGCCTAAGTATGACTATTAACATCGATTGGTACGTGCATACATGCACCTTAACTCTTTTTGCATTGACTTCCTACTGCTAGGTTCGGCATCACAGATAATAGACCTCACTCTGCGGGTGCTGTTTACATATCGTTCAATAACCTTCACCGTGCCGTGCGGTACTTGACACAGAACGTCCACCTTGCAATGGTGATCCCTGGACCCAAAGAGCCTAGCCTTGAGCAGCTCAACCACTGCCTCGAGCCGATGTGCACCGAGCTTCACACAATCTACAAAGGTATGCCTAGCAATTGACTAATATCAGAGTTCATTTATGCAAACACAGGGCTTGCAATGCGCATATATGGGTTCCGTCTCCCGCGGCAAGTTCACGGATGTGTGTTGTGCGAGAATTCTGATATACCAGCCACACGAAAGCTTACCGGAGCAGCGGGACACAGTCACAAGAAGCACCCATGTAACTACTGTGTCATTCTCCTCACTGATCTTGATATGGATACTGCGTATGATATCGAAAGTGAGTATGACTTGCTCATCGTGCTTAACAACTGACTGTCACGGTGATTCTAGACTTTCAATTACGAAGTGATGAGGAGCAGCTGCGTCACGCGAACGACTCCAATATTGCCAGGACAGAGGCTGCTCGCAAGGCTATCCTGGATGAGCATGGGGTTCGATATTCAGTGATGAACGAAGTCCCTGGATGGATGCCGATCCGACGTGCACCAATAGACTTCATGCATAACTTTTATGGTTACCTCTCGACCCTACTTCACCTTGACCTTCACTGATGTACAATTTTTTCCAGCCTTAGTCAAGAAATACTTTACAGATTTTTTGGTCTCAGGTTACCTCCTTGACTCATCTGGGTGGAGTGCCTTCGAGAGGACTGTGAACAGTATTACATGGCCATCTGGGATCGGACGGCTACCCACCAATGTGAGCTCATTCTGCCTTACTAGCTCCCGTCAGTTCATTACAATCTGCCCTCAGCTTGGTGAAGACCACTCCCTGCCCAAAGCAGATCAGTGGCGACGGTTGTCCAGTATTCTTCCAGTTGTTCTGTGGGTATGTTGGAAAGATCAGCATGGTCGGATCAAAAAAGTTGCACCAACTGTTCCTGCCAATGCAAAAACTCAGCCGAAGTTCAAGCGCAACCTCCCGGCCATTTATAATCTTGTGCTCTACCTGTCTGTTGCTGAACGCATCCTTGCCAGCAAAGCCATTTCTATTAATGATGTAGACCGTGGTCAGCGGTACCTCCAGCTCTATTGCCAGGGTCTACACAAGATAGGTGCCCATCAAACCATCAACAATCACTTGGCCATGCACTACTCCCTTGTCTTCCGACGCTTTGGTCCTGCTTATGCAACATGGCTATTTGGATTTGAACGCTTCAATGGTGTACTCGAAAAGGTCAATCTAAATGGACATGGTGGCGGCGAAATGGAGTACTCTCTTGCAAGGGAATGGGTGGAGAAGCATCGTCTTTATGAGCTTGTGAGTGGTGCTTTTATTAATGAAAATTGCGCTGATGGTGAACATATCTGAGGCAATATCCCTGCCTGCTGATGCGACTGATAAGGAGCGGAAGCTCGTTCAACGAATTGCAAAAGTGAAAGGCGAAGATCGAGGGACACTCAGGACTCAAATCGCTGAGTTTTCATCTAGTACGTCTTCATGATTTGCAGCTGGATGGCTAAGTTGTATTATCACAGTTGGAACCATTATTCCACCAAACCAAAAGCTGAAGTTTGCTGATCTACGATCAATACCCCATGCAAATATTTATCAGCTTCTCCTTGCCTTTCTTCGTAATCATCTGGTCGACGATGATATTGTTGACGACTTGACGGTGAAACAAGGGGCAACAGTTTTCACTGCCAGCCAATCAACACAGCTGTTATCTCACCTTGTCAAAGATGGAATCCGCTTTGGTTGTTCCACTGCAACACGAACACAAGCTGATCAGTATGCTAGCGTCAATTTACAGGGATATCGTGCACCATGCAGAATTCTCTACCACTTTGCGATTCATCTCGGTCAGCGCCCACCAATCTATTGCAGTGCCATACAGCGTGTACTCTCGGATGACAGCATTCCTCTCATGCCATGGGCACTCTAGTTGGTATCTCTTCGTCTTATCGATTTGAATTCACAGAGTATCACAGCATGACAGATCTTCAGATTGACACAGTTTATGCTGGGCGAATTGGCCCAGTGGAAATCATAAGTGCCTCGCAGCTGGCATGTGCTGTTGCGATTATTCCCTTTGAAGCGACTGTACTTGGTAACAGGACAGCATTGTGGGCCATCCAATCATTTGACCATGTACGTGACATGTTTTCAAAAGCACACATTAGTATTAACACTACACTGGACTTTGACTATCACAGACTGGCCTTGAGGCTGTCGACAACTCGGACTGGCTAATGGACCCCGAGAACTGATCTACACTTCACCGAAGAACTCGTCCTCCTCTTCACCCTCTAACAACTCCTCAATGCGCCCCTCCAGCTTCGCAGTGCTTGGTCCTATATCATCTTCAACTACTTTTCGTTTCACCACAACTTTCGGAACAGTACTGGCTTTCCTTTTCTTGCGTCGAACGGACTCTTGTTCCTCCAGCTCTTCCTCACCCCAAGCGATACCATTGGCAGCAACACGACCCCTTGTCATCCACTCTGGGTGTGCTTCCAGTAGCTCTGGCTTAACCATCCACGCGCGAACACGATTCTTCAGTGACTTGGCAACAAGGGGCACAGCATCTGCATTAATTGGCCCTTTGACACGTTTCTTCATCCGAGCAGCAGCATCTGGATCAGGGTCCGGAATCGAATCAATAGTTGAATAGAGCACGACCAACTACACGGAGATCAGATCGAGTGAGGGCTGTGCTGATTGTGAGTACCAGCATACCTCATTGCTCCGCCAGCCTTGCGCACTGCTGATGAATTGTTTAGGCTCATTCATAAGTCGATTGGGATCAATCTCATCCTCCGACATGGCGTTCAAGATGAACGCAGCATCATACTTTCCCTCTTGGTATTGACCTGCTGCTTCCTGTGTTCGCTTACGTTCTCT
This sequence comes from Suillus decipiens, assembly GCA_016695475.1. Lineage (NCBI taxonomy): Eukaryota > Fungi > Basidiomycota > Agaricomycetes > Boletales > Suillaceae > Suillus > Suillus decipiens. The sequence continues at coordinate 7,658 of MU173068.1, read as the reverse complement.
GGCCTTCAATTTCTAAATCATATGTTCAGCAACACTGCTTAGATTAGAAAAACAGGTAACGCACCGGCTCCGCACGAGAGTTATACTGAGAACGCTGTGTCCGATTCCCTTGCATAGGTGCCTCCTCATCATCTTCATCTCCCAGTCCATCATCATCTTCCGCTGCTTTTCGCTTGTCGTCAATCTCACGAAACTCCCGTGCCATACGCAAGTACTTCTCCCGCACGGCTTTTTCAAGCATGCCAGGAACAATAACTTTCAAGGCATCTTGTGCGAGTGGATGAGTTTGTGGACCGTTGATACGTATGTATTCTGTGACAACAGATAATGCTTGTGTGTTGATGTCATCGTCAGGTTTACCTCGCCAGTTGAATCACAAAAGAGCCTTGCCAGTCACAGGATCCTTTGGCCAAGACTCCGAAGTTTCATCTATACCAGAGGGATATGAAGGCAAGTTGGTTTTTTCAAGCTTCTTAATGCCCATGAGAATCTTGAACGCTGAATTATGAAGATCCTGCATTGCCACGCACACCAGCAGTGAGTACATAATTGTTATTCATGGTCTGGCTCGCACCCTGAATTCTTTTGACTGCAGCGCTTCTCTACTCGCCGCAGAACGTGAATCACCCCCATCCTCAGCACCGACATCTACCACTTCGATCTCTTCTTCTGGCTCCTCTTCTTCCGGATCTCCATCCTCGTATACGATCCCAAGCATCTTTTCGACCCATTGCAGGCGCTCCTCCAAATCAGTGCACCGCTTCTTCAAACCCTTGTTCTCGGTCTTCAGTGCTTTATTTTCAACATACAGGACTTGGATCTTCTTCTCTGTTTTCTCGGAGAACTCGTCTGTTGTCTTCGTGAGCTCGGCAAGGCCAAGAACAGTAGCATCAAGGCGATTCTTGTTTGCACTCGCAGCGTTCATCGAGGCTAGCGGGCTTAGTATTGGTCGTTCTGCAGCACGATCGAGCTCTGTTTATATGTACATAGACATGCAATGCATATGGTATTCTCTTCGCTATGTTCAGCTGGCTATGGATTCGTTGCAACAAGTTTTGATATGCGGATCCCAAGCATATATAAGCATATATACGCATATCAGGGTGCGCACGCGCAGTACCTAAAGCGGGCCCTTGAAATTACAACGAGTGAGAATGTCCTCCAGAATACGACCATAATATGATGAGAACACGATGATAATGTGATCATTCTCTTTGCATTTTAATTTCTTTGTAACTTGATTAGAATATAACAAACATTTGGCGCGAATCTCGAGGTTCGCGCCACATTCTCATTTCGTGTATTCTCGTTTTTTCCCCAGTGCCCTGAGTATGACACGAATTTACGGATAGCTGACGTTTAGATATACATGTAATTATGTAACATTAATTTGGACAAATAGCACGGACTTTCAAATAAGTCGCGGATTGAAGTTGGTTGAACCGGTACAATTACGACGTACAGTGACTACTCAGAGTCACGACTATTCTTCACCAATGCCACATGCGACGTACATTTATCAACGCAAGATTACAGAGCAATTAAATGTCCCCTCTAGTATTCCTAGAACATGTCTACTTAGTAGTAGCAGCTCAAAAGCCTTCTCCCTGGGACATCCCTTTCCTTCGTAGAAAATTTGCGGACAACATTAAACTACGGTGAATCGAGGTTTGGTGCTTTTGGATAGCTGCCTGACAAATTTGAACACGATCCAGGTATGATCGGGGTTACGTCTCGCCGCAATCCTCTCAGAAAATATCGGGTCATGAGCACCTTGGATTCAATCCTTTGACTTTTTGGCGCCACTGTTTGATCCTCTCTTCTGTCCTCAGGTTCCCGTGGGTGTAATAATGTCTCCCGTGATCTCGTAGGCTCGGTATTTCCTCAGTTATGGACCAGTTAGCAGAGTCCTGTGAAGCCAGGTCCAAGCCACTATCATGGGCCTGGCTTATGAGGGCCTGAGGCCAGGCCTGGTACATCGCTAACTATAGTCACTACAGCGGCAGCCGGACTTCCAAAATACCTCCCTATGGCATCTGCTTGATTGCAGTCGTGCATTCGGTATTGCAGTCACTACCATAGCCTGCCAGTCAAGAGCTGATTTTCCATTGGTAACAAGTCCTCGATGTCACTTCAGCTCACGATCTGATAGTGGTGCAACCTTTGGTCATCAAGACTGCCAGTAGTTGCCTTTCAAAATTCTGTGCAGAGACACCTAAGTGCCTAGTACAAAGTCGGCGAAGCCGCTTGTCATAAGCATATAGTGCTAGAAATAGTGTGAGACCATTTCTCTCCGACAATTACTAGTCCGATACTCTCGCACAGCCGCCGTGCTTGACGGAGGGGCACCACTAGGGATCAACATTCTTCTTTTCTTGTGCATGAAGAGTTGATTCAAGTTGTTGCGGCATCCTAGCACGAACACCTAGTGTCTGTCGGCCGTTTCGCAGTATGAATTATTTGGATCATGTCCGAGTCATAGTTTCGTGGTATGTCGTCATTCTTGAGGGCATTGACAGATCATTACTAGAACACTAACTCTCAGAGCAGTACACCGTTGAAAACGGAGCACTGATCAAGCGTCATGTGGTGTGATCATGCGTGGATAAGTCGAAAGGTACCAACTATTTTGAACAGGAACACTTCAACTGAATGTCAAAGCCACGAGAACATTAACACACCGATAAAGTCGAAAGGTACCAACTGTTTCGAACAGGACAATTTTGAGGCTATTTACTGCTGCAGGATAAAAGCCGAAAGAGCATTTTAACAGTTTCTACTGGCAGTACTCTCGCGAACAATACAAACATCACCACCCATCGTGGATAATCACGATGTTTATTCTTTTTCTGATCGTTTCTCTCATTTCATCAATTAATGCTGCATCCATAGTGTCTCGCTCAGACTCCTACCCACTATCACAGCCCGCTGTACATGGCCCCAAAGCCAGAATAACCATTGGTAATAGAATCATCGCTCCTGATGGCTTCAAGCGTTCGTGAGTACTTCTATTACCACAGTACTCAAAGCACTACTGATATTTAACAGAACAACTCTTGTTGACGGCACATTTCCTGGACCTTTGATTATGGCTCAGAAGGTGAACTTTTGTTAACCTCCTTGTGGAGCATCAGTGCTGACCTCTCATAATAGGGAGATCACTTTGACATTGAGGTAGTCAACAAGCTTGAGGACGACAAGATGTTTGAGCTTACCAGCGTCGTAAGCAGCATCGAATCATCGATGTTGTTGAAACTAACCTTTTTTACGACAGCACTGGCATGGTATCTTTCAGAATAGGACGAACTATGCAGATGGGACGTCCTTCGTCACACAATGCCCCATCACGCCAAACCACTCTTTTCTACATTCTTTCTCCGCCAACGGCCAGGCAGGTACTTTCTGGTACCACAGCCATTATTCTGTTCAATATGCAAGCATCACTTGAACCTTGCATGCACAGTACAAAACTGACCTATGGAACAGTGCGATGGTCTCAGGGGACCCCTAGTCATTTATGATCCTGAAGACCCTTTGAGATACATGTACGATATCGATGATGGTGAGCGAGAAATTGGTTCATTGAACTCTCTGACCATCATGTATTTCTAGCAAATACCGTAATCACGCTTGCCGATTGGTGAGTCTTACGAACATGAGTGACCTGCTTCCTTAAATCAGGACCACTAGGTATCATCATTTAGCCCCCGATTTGCGCGGCCAGATAGCTAGGGCTGATTCCATGCTTATCAATGGACACGGTCGCTATATTAACGGAACCCATGCTGAGCTCGCTGTGATCAATATCAGGCCGGGAAGGCGATATCGCTTGCGCCTGGTGCAAATCTCATGCGACTCCAACGTTCTGTTCTCCATAGATGGCCACAACTTAACTGTCATTGAAGCGGATGGAGTGCTGACTGAACCTCTAGTGGTAGATCAGCTTCAGATTTTGGCGTCTCAGCGCTACTCTGTGGTTCTAGTAGCCGATCAGCCAGTGGGTAACTACTGGATACGCAGTCTTCCTAATACGGATAATGCAACCTATGACAAAGGAATGAACTCTGCTATCCTGCGCTACGAAGGCGCACCAGAGGTCGACCCTACTACGGTCGAGACTCCATCTACGAACCCATTGCTGGAGACAAACTTGCATGCTTTAATCAATCCCGGTGCTCCTGGCACTCCAGGGTATGGTTATGCAGATTATAACATCACCCTCGAGGTTACCGCCGCTGACCTACGATTCTATGTCAATAATGTCACATACCAATCCCCCCCTGTTCCTGTTCTACTTCAAATTCTTAGTGGAGCCCGAGACCCTTCTCAGCTGCTCCCAAACGGGAGTGTGTATGTTTTAAAGCCCAACAAAGTGGTAGAGTTGACAGTTGCTATAGCCGCTCCAGGTGGACCTGTACGTTTTTTTTCCATTCATTCGATATTTACGTGACTGATATATATCGTAACAGCATCCCATACACCTTCATGGGGTAAGTCCGCCGTGACTTCGAAAGCATGTTTAACTGGTACTCATGATTATCAGCATACATTTGATGTCATACAGAGCGCAGGCAGCAGTATCTTCAATTACGTGAACCCTGTTCGCCGTGATGTAGTCAGCGCTGGGAACGCTGGGCAACAAATGGTGATCCGATGGGTGACCGATAATTCTGGCCCCTGGTTCTTGCATTGGTATGACATTATTTCATCGAGTTGTCAAGGTCATTAACTCTGAACCAACAGCCACATTGACTGGCACCTTGAAGCGTATGTGTATAAGTCTTCCCACGGACGAAATGGCTAATTCTTCAAATCCAGCGGTTTTGCCGTGGTGATGGCGGAAAGCCCCGAAGATACTGGCTCACATGTGAGCCCCGTGCCATGTAGGTCATATGTGAAGAATCCGTCCTTCTATTGGTGAACTATTTTACAGATGAATGGGATCGCCTATGTCCAATCTACGATAATTACAAGGGAGGTCTTCCCGAGGTGGCTGGGGGAGGCTTAGATTAAGCAATCGCCCTGTTATCATTTTGGCAAACTTGAAAGGAAGGACATGTCTTTATTTCTTTTGACAGCGTAGCCACTACAAGTGCTGATATATCGGGCGAGCAGAGGAATATATATTATCCCTTTTGCATGTTCTTGCTACATTTCCACCAGGTTCCTTTTGTTTCTCACAAAACTTATACAACTGTACTTAACTGTTTCTAGCACATATATACTTTTTGTAATAATGTGTGGGATCGGGAAACGCACTGTATTGCTTTTGTAGTCCTTACTTTTAAGTAACATGCAGAAGAAGCGACTATCTGATACATATGTTAAACACGTAAGGTCGCCAAATGCGAGCGTGTACAGGAATTGGTTGGTATAATTACAAGTTGGATGAGGTGAGCTCGTTATGTACTGCGAGGAGCTTCTGGTACATCCGGTTGATCAATTTTGACGGGTGATTCCATGTAGGCGAGTGATTAGTTGTGCAGGGTGGTGGTTTGGGGGGGTGAAGAGTGTCATGCAGGCGATATGTATGTACTAAACGTCAGGCACTATATCAGTCTGGTGGTTTCCGAGGTAGGGGTACTTCACCGAAGGTTTGACGAAGTCTTCCTGTCGTATTGACGAAGCGAGTGAGGTGAGGGGTGGCATTTGAATCTGATAGCAGGAAGGAGAGGGAGGAGGCCTTGCGTCCGAGTGTGCTCGTTAGCACATGTCTCTGGCGGCAGTACTGTTGGCAGTCAAGGAGATAGTGGAGGACTGTTTCTTCTTTTCCTGGACAGTGTGCACAGAACGGGGACGGTTTTTTTGCCTATGCGGTGGAGGTGTCGACGGAGACATGAGGGTTATTGTGAGTAATCACTAACTATTGAGCTGTGAACCTGAATGATTAGAGGTTGGTGACAGGTTTTCGGGCGAAGGTGCGCAGCGCTTTCCGGCCCCGAGGAGAGAGAGACCTACACTAAAAGAGAGTTGGGCTGCTAGGGCGGGTGGGATCACCTCGCTGTGACTTGGGTCGTTGCACTTGTTTGGAGCAAAGCGAGGCGTTGAATTGGACTCGTCTGAGTTTACATAATAGTGGTGCTCAAAGTAACTTTCAAAACCTTTTGGAAACTCGCTTAGACGTCGGCTAAACGCTTCAAACTCCCGGCTAGGGTTTGAAAGAACTCGCTCAACAACAGTTGAATCATGCTCGGTAAACTTCGGCACACAGTCGGACATTCAAAGACTTAGAATATTCAAAGCATGCTATATACATGAGTGTATGTATGTAGCTATGTGACATATGAAAGAAACATGACCACGATGACAAACCAAGCATGATGACGATGAACGAAACACGACAACAACGACAACAACAAATGAGACGCAATGATGACAAAGAAGATATGACGGTGACAAAAAAAACATGACGATGATGATGAATGAGCTCACAAATCTGATGCTAAGTCCCTGTTGCCCTGCATCATCTGTTGGAATTGAATTTTAAGCTGGAGAGTCTCGGCCTCCTTGTCAAGCACAAGGGAGTGTGCTTCATGCACCCGTATATTTACCTTGCAAAGGTGAATCTTGGAATCTCTGTCCTCCCGTTGGTGCTTATGGCTGAGAATGGCTTGATTGGACTCATGCTCACAGGTGGCACGAAGCCAGTCATATTTCTTCATGTCACATTGGTGCTCACTCTTTGCTTCAAGCTTTGCAAGGAAGCATTGATGCTTGTTCTCATGGAGTGACATGGTGCTGGATTGCAAGCTCTTGGTCTCATCCTGGACCAAGTCTACCTGCTGCAAGATATCAGATTTGGCCTTTTTCTTTGAGCCAGCCGCACTGTTTGGCAGCAATGAGGTCTGTGGAGTTGGAGACACATGGTAGTCTGATGATGGTGTTGTATTGCATGATGTCGATGAAGGTGTTGACATGCTGCATGCCATGTCTGATGGTAGCTTGCATCACCCCCCCGGCTCAATGGCCATTGGGCACCAAATGTTGAGCGGCTGTCATAAAATGATGTCGGGGTCTTGACAGGCATCTCAAATGGCTGGAGGGCATCAGGGGGAGGAGAGGGTGATGTAGCAAACTGCCATTTCTTCCCTGCAACTCGGGGAGGGCTGTTGAGAGTACCAGTACCATCGTACATGATGTCATTGTCATCATCATCGTCAAGGTGGTCTAAAGTGTCTCCAAGAGGAGCAGTAAAAGGGCCACTTGCATTGTCATTTGAAGGTGTAAAATTGTCCTCAATTTTGACATCAGGGGAATTACACAAGCCATGAAGGTGTGTTGGAGGCAGATTTTTACCAGGGGGGGAGGGGGGAGCAGGAGCATGCAGTTGTGGATTGATTGGGGGATCACCATACAGATGTACAGCTGAAGGGACTCCAGGTGGTTGTGTGGTGGGAGGAGATGTGTTGTGAGCACCAGCAGAGGGACCAGCCCCATGTGGTTGGACAAGCAAGTAAAAGGCACCAGCATGGTCAATACCAGGCTTAGATGAACAGGTTTTTGCCACCATAGATGGATTGGAGTGCCATATTGCATTGAGTTCCATGTACCATGGGAGCTCAACAAGAACAGCATCTAGAAGGTCAATAAGCCAACTGAAATAAGTCAATGGGACAAAAGACTCACCTAGCAAATTATTTGTAGCCATCCCATCAAGC